>CM022079.1:0-160000 GCA_011114355.1 Carex littledalei
AGGAGTGCTGCCGATGGGAAAGAGTCACCTGCCATCCAATCACCCGCCACGTCACTCAACTTGACCTCGGTGTATCCATTGATGATGACTGGTTCGATGCAGAGCATGGGGGTATTTTACTAAATGCGAGTATGTTCTTGCCTCTCCGTGAACTAAGATCTCTGTCATTATCGGCACATGGCATATACAATTGTACTGGTATGTATCTTCACGTTTCTTTCTTGTTTAAGAATTATGTATAATACGTACCCGGCCCGACTGTATATATGGCTGGTGCTGATTAACAATGATATTACAAGTACTATATAACGTAGTTCTCATTTTGCATTAGATTTGTGTTGGTTACGGGTACTTTACATATATATATATCTGCTTAATTTATGAAGACTATAAAACTACTCAACTGTGTAATTGCTCCAATTTTAGGACAACTTACTTATTGATGAATGAATTTTTAGTAAATTAAGGAACCAAGCCTTTACTATAAATTACTTTCACTTCCCAATTGTATTTTCAGATTCGAATTTTCAAGTACAACGAGTGCAATATTTACAAAAAACTAAAAGTCTTAAACAACCTCAAAAATATATATATTCACCTTAGTTAATTATAATACCTGGTTAATTTGTGGTTTATTGGTGTTAAGAAGAGAAGAAAGAAATGAGCAAATCCTAATGCAATCTTTCCTCATTCTTTTTCAGGACTTGAAACATGGTCCAATTTGACCAAGTTGGAGATTTTAGACCTTTCTATCAACCTACTGGACGGAAGCATCATATATGATTTAGCGGGTGTTCCATCACTTCGTACACTCGACCTGAGTTATAATAATATAAACAGCAGTCAGCTACCTATCAACGGTAACAAAATTAAATTAATTACTGATTTATTTTATGAGCTCCCTTCTTTAATTGATTAAGAAGGGTTCGTTAATTTATTCATGATCCATCTTTTCTATTGAATGACAAATATACTTTTGTCAGGGTTTGAATCTTGGTCCAACTTAACTAAGCTACAGATGCTAGACCTTTCAGAGAACGACCTGCCCACATTCATCTTTTCCTCCTTAGCCAAAGTATCATCACTTCGAGCACTATATCTGGATGAAAATTTTATGGGAGGCAGTCTTAATGTCTCTGTCAAAGGTAATCTCTCATAAATTAGCCATTTTATATTTATGACAACAACAAGTCTTCTTTTAGTTTCTTAAATTTGACCCATATTTTAATGTAAATAATCTGACAGAGCTTGGTGCACTAAATTTGGAGGTGCTTAGTCTACGCTACTGTGATCTAAATGGGAGTTTACCCTATTTGGGACATTGGCCTTCTCTAAAAGCCCTTTCGTTGGGGGGCAATTCTCTAAATGACACTTTATCATTAGAAGGTAATTATAATGTAATACACAATTAAACTTTGTTGTCAATAGGAAAGAAGTTGTAATTTCTGCAGTATCTCTACACCGGTAGATCATAGATGTTTGACATCATACAATTTGGTCAAAATGGTATAATATAGAACACTAACATAATTAACAATATTATTCTTGTTGTCTGGTGGTATTAGGTCTTAATTAATTAGTGATCTACTAATGGTACGTAGGGCTGCAAAGAATAGTCAGTTATAATTTTATTTTTCTTAATGCATCTTAAGGAAACTTTGCATTTTGCAATGCTCCTTGAAGACTTGAACCATTGCTCTGGGCACCTCAAAAAATAATCTAAAGAGTCTTCCTTATAAATTCTTCAGTCCAAAAAACTATTGTTTTATTATTTTAATCTCTTTTTGCAGCTAGTTCTATATATATATGTGTTTCTGGCATATATATAACACGTACCCAGTCTTAAAACAAAACAAAACAAAAAGAAAAGAAAAAAATGAAAACATGGAAATTAAGAAACGCTATCTCATAATTGACCTCATTGGTTTCACATATATTAATCTTATTTGATGATCTTTCTCGTTAATATTATAGGATTATGCCAACTGAAGAATCTTGAAGAGTTAGATCTTTCATGTAACCTTTTCGCTGGAAATCTTCCTCCTTGTATGGGAGATCTTTCTTCTCTGAAGCTACTCGACTTAACATCTAATCAATTTCGTCAAGTAAAATTTCTTTCATCTATTTTTGAAAGACTCGAGTCCTTGAGATACCTTTCCCTATCCTATAACCAGTTTGAGGGGACTCTGTCCATGAGGTCATTTCAGAATCATTATAATCTTAAATATTTGAGGATATCAACTTTAGAGTCGTCGAGCTTCCGTGTCGAAGTTGTGAATCTGCCTTTTCAGCTTCATGTTCTTGAACTCACAAATTGCATTCTTGATGTTGAGCCCACTTTCTTGTATTCTCAGTATAAATTACGAGTGTTGGACCTCTCTAATACTGGCTCCAAGGGTCCTCTTTCAGCTGTGTCGTTCTTGTTAGAAAACAATACGAACTTGATCAAATTAGATTTGCACAAAAACTTCTTCACGGGGCCTCTTCAACTTCCGTTTTTAACTCATGAAAAACTCTCAATGTTGGATATATCTGACAACCATCTTGGCGGAGAATTACCAGCTAACATTACCACTAAGCTTCCAAATTTAGTAATCCTCATCTTATCAAAAAACTATTTTCAAGGCCCTCTTCCTCTCATACCTACCAACAATATCTATACTCTAGATTTATCTAGTAACAATCTCACTGATGATATACATAATAGTTTTTCGAGAATTCAGCCTTCAATCCCCTTTTTTATGGATCTATCAGATAATAAGTTTTATGGATCTTTCACTAACAACTTGAATTTTACTCAAGGTTCAACATTATTGTTAAATGATAATAATATAAGTGGAGAGATTCCTTTTAGCATTTGCAATACCAGTTTCGAAGTGTTGGACATCAGTAACAATGAACTAAATGGTGTTTTACCTGATTGCATTGGAAGAGCTGATCTTTGGGCATTGAAGTTAAGTGGAAATCATTTAGAGGGATCCTTACCATTGGAGATGTGTACAGTTGGGCAAGAGCATTGGTTGCTTGATCTTTCAGATAACAAGCTTTCTGGATCAATTCCTCCTTGCTCTAATGACACAGCCTTGGCAATTATAAATGTGAGCCAAAACAATCTAACCGGAAACTTTCCGATAACATGGCTGAATATTTCTGATATATATGCTCTTGACATTGGGGAAAACTATTTATCTGGAGAGCTTCCAGAACAAATATGTCAATTAAGATCTTTACGCATACTAGATCTGTCCCACAACAATTTTTTTGGAGAAATACCATCGTGCATTATAGATATGGGATCAACACCCAACTATGATTCCCATTCCTTGAGTGCCATCTCATTATATCCTTTAGAATTAGAGGAGCTGAAATCCGTTGATACCAATTTTCTCTTACACTTTAAAAATGATGTCTACCAGGGTTCCAAAATATTATCAAATTTTGGATTGGAACTTTTCTCAAAAGGAAGGTTAGATTTCTATTTGGTAGAAATTTTACAAATCCAGAGTATAATAGATCTGTCTTCAAACAAACTAGTAGGCAATATTCCCGAAGATATCGGTCGAATGAATTGGTTGATAACACTGAACTTGTCAAACAACCATTTTAGCGGTGCAATACCAAATTCCATATCCAATTTGCACCAATTAGAAAGTTTGGATCTCTCTCACAACTCTTTGACAGGAGAAATACCGGGAGAACTGACTAAACTAACCTCACTAGAATCCTTCTCAGTGGCATATAACGATTTATCTGGTCCTACGTTACGTGCAGAAGCACAATTCAGTACATTTGATAATAGCAGCTATGAAGGCAACCCGAATCTCTGCGGGCCTCCCCTGTCAAAAAGTTGTGTCTCTACGATGAACACAACACAGCCTTCCCCAAACGAAATGAGTGACATCCGAAGGTATGAAGGCACCGATTTTCTCATATTGTTCGGTTCTTTCTCTCTTTTCTTTGTGGTCAGTTTTTGGTGCTTCATGGCTGTTCTTTATTTCAAGCGAAATTGGAGCTATGCTTGGTTTACTTTGGTGGACCAATATGGTGATATGATATATGTGAAGGTTGTTCTTTCGACTAGAAAGATTGGAGCTGCTCTTACTCGAAGGGGTAGTTGAAGGACCATATGATTTAGTTTTAATTTGAAAGGATAAGTTTTATTATACGTTTATGTATAATGTATTGTAAATCTTTATGAACTTTTAGCTTGAAATAATACGTAAGACAACTTTCGCATATTTATGAACTTTTGGATAAGTGTTCTATAATTTTCATTACTTGGAAACTTGGGACCATTGTGTGATATTTTGTAAAGTAGAAAATATTATATTATTCTATACACAATCTTCGGTTGATTTGAACTGGAATCCCAATGGAAAAGGAGGGAAAATAAAATGAGAAGCTTGTTTGGTAATGACGCATGCTAAGATACCTTGACGAGTCAAACTAAAGTTAGAAGGAAATGTTTTATACAAACAATAAAAAAAAGTTGATCTTGGTCTCCCTTTCAAGGATTACTAATTACTTGTTCCAACAAATTAATTAAACAAAATACATACTAATAACTACATTAAATAATGCCGTTCCATGTGTTATTTATTTGAGGCGACCTTTTGATATTAATTTGATCCTAATTAATTAGACCAAACAAAAAAAATGTATTAGAAACAGCAATTAATATATGTTTGAATTCCATTTCCGTTTTAGATCTTAAACATAGTAATTTTTCAGAGAAGCGAATCAATTCAGTTTAATTAGTAACAATTTAAACAAATTAAGTCGCATGGACGACTTTGGGAATCGGCATTTATATAAATATGCATTGCATACGACTATACGACCATCACATGTTTTTTTTGTTACAATTAGCATCCTACACATAATTAATTAATTTACCACCCAAAATATATCCCTAAAATATTATCAGTAAATAGTGTTCAGCTTCTCCTAGGGCGCCATCCACTCATCAACTCATGAGTCATCACAAATTAATTAACTTGATCTTCTTCCCCGTCAATGGATCAACCCAATAGGTGGCGAGGGGGCTGGGGAGCAGCTACCACCACATCAGCGAAGGCCTTAATTATGTAGTGATGCATGCTCCGGTGGTTCAGCTCAAGATAACAAAACAATAGCTCTTCTAACCAGTCCCAATCCAATGCCTGAAATCCATGACAGGCCTTCGCATAGTGATGCAGCATCTCCTGCATGGACTGCTTGAAATCCCGGTACGGGTCATCAGAATCTGTGCTCACCGCAATGCCGTCCCCTGGAATATTAATCAGAGGCGTATGATCACTTGATGATGACGACGTGCCATCTAATTCCAGGGCCGAGGAGCTGAATGCTAGCACTGACTCATGATCACTTGATATTGAATTTGTTGATGACGTGAATGGCGACACGGCCACTACTTCTGAAGATTTAACCACTGGATGGTCAAGAGTTATCAAGCCCGAAGTGGAGGGAGACACGAAGAATCGGTGGTATGACGGTGGCACCGTGAGCTCCTCCTCATCCTCCTCCTTGTCCTCTTGCAGAGGGGCATTGCAATTGCAGTCCCATGCAGCCAAGGAGCCCGACATGAATAAAAATTTCAGTTTTTTTAGGATATGAATAAAAATTTCAGTTTATATAGCAATGGAATCAAGGAGAAATTAGTGGTAATCAGAAAAACTAAAGCCAATAACAAATTATTTTATTATGCGAAAAGTTATATTTCTTATCAATTAATAATGAAATCAGAAAAACGGCCATAGTATTACTATGACTCGACTCTTTCCACATGGCATCAGCTTATCTTGACCAATTCTGGGTGCCAGGATGGCAATACGAATTTCTTTGTGTGGTTTAATAAATAAGACAGCGATGTGCTAGAATGGTAATAGGAAGAAATTCGGGGTGGCTCAAAAAATTTGACAGCAATGGTCATTGCTAAGACTCAACTCTAGCGACGTGGCATAAGATGATTTGCTGCAATGCTAGTTTCTTATCTTGATCAATTCTGGGTGCCAGGATGGCACTATGAATAAATTTGTGGCTCAATAAGAAAGACAGAGATAATGGTTATTGCTAAGAGTCAAACTCTTGCCACGTGGCATGTGATGATTTGTTATAATACTAGTTCCTTATCAACACCTTATTTAGGGTGTTCATTGGTCCGATTTATTTGTTTTTCAACTGAATCAATCTTTTTTTATAATTGACTGGTTTGATTTTTTGGTTTAAATAGATCGATTCAGTTGAATTTTTTAATTACTTCAGTTATTTATATTTAATTTGGTTTAGATTTTTCAAAAATGAAAATACCAAACTATCCGAATTCTATGGTTCGAATTCTGCATTTCACTACCAGAATTTTCATTTGTACCATGGACCTGAAAATGGCTTGTTCCATGGAACAAGCCCCCAAAACGCTTGTTGCATGCGCTCACGCATGGTAATACTACCCTTGGTTATACGCCCGTTGGAAATACTCAGTTACCCATGGAAATACATTTTTCCGGCCTTTTCCATGCGCTCCCACATGGAACAACTGCGCATGCAAATACTTCTAAAGTTGGCACATAGCTGGAGTATTTGCAAGGATAGAAGCGTGGGACCCATCTAAGTATTTGCAAGGATATAAACATGGGACCCATCTAAGTATTTGCAATGATAGAACGGTGCGTCCCATCTATGTATTTGCAAGGATATAAGTGTGGACCCCACGCGAGTATTTCCAAGGATAAATCATGTGGGTCTCACCTGTTTATTTCCATGGCTAGAGACCGTGGGCCCCACCTAGTTTTTTACATGGAAGGAGATAGTAGGCCCCACCTGATTAATTGCATGGCCAAGAACATGGGTCCCACCTATGTATTTGCCAGGATTCTGTAGGTGCTTATTCAGTTGGATGTTGCAATGTAAATAATAGACTAGAAATTGAAAAAATAATCATCATTTTTTAATTGTACAATCCAGTACCAATAGTATACCACCCCGGTACAATGCCAATTCCCACCCACTTACACATTTGTATTTGAAATTAAATAAACATTAGTAACAACACATTGCAATTTAAGGAGAAACCTTGTAATATGCATTAACAAACACCGTCACAAGCATGCATTGTACCAAAAACAGACCAGCATAACAACCACATTAATGTAATACACTTGTGCCTGTACCCAAAATACATAGTTAAACCATAAATAAAGATTTACAAAAGATTATACCCCCAAAGCTATGCACATGTTAGGACTTCAAAATACCATACTAATGCTAAAGGGTTAGTAGAATGCCTCGCCATTGTTCTAGGTGTCTGTCCCAAACAATTTGTTCATTGCGGCTTCACTACTTGCTACCTCCTGTCCAGTTTGTGAAAATTATGGTAAAACTCAATATCAGTATAAAAAGAGATGATTCTGAGAGAACAATAAATAAGAATGGATTTATTCTTTGATTTTGGAAACCTTAATTTTGATTGATATAAGTTCAGATACATAGTATATCTATAATCAACCTAGGTTAAATCAAGAAGCCGCATGCTCTATGTATTGTTACAACAACAACAAAATCAGATTTTAACTCGTACCCTTCTCCAAAAATGAAATTAACTTTACATAAACTAAAAACAAGGAGAGATTGTTTAAATACCTGAAATCGCTCTAATGAGTCTTGTTGAGCATGGACCGAAAAAAACAGAGAGAAAACCAAGATCTGAACCTATAACTAGAGACTTGTCAAGTCTCCAAGATAGCTTTGGACATTTCAGTAGCGCGCACAAAGAACATCGCTGTCTACACATGCCATCTTTTTTTACCAGAAAATAAAAACTGAGGCAGAATAAGGCCTCTCCCATATATCTCCTAAATCCTAATCATTCATTTAAGGATGCACTATATGTACTTTGCCTTAAATTAAAGCTCCAAATTGCTAAGGAAAACCAACATAAGACCTTTGAAATATGTACTACTATCATAATACAATAGAGACAGATGAGAACCTCTTATGTGAGGCCATCTCTTAAAGCGTAGTGTCATGCCATGATCCCAGCAAGAGAAGTGAATTCTGTTACAACCACACTTGAAAGATCTGACATCTAATAAGAAGCTGACTTCTCAAGAAGCGGCATTTTGTTTTGCTCTATTTGTAGCGCTTTGGCTAAACCAGGGACTGTTTCAATACTACAAAAAAGTACATGTATATAAGCACTTGATACAAATTTTGAATTTTGTGAATTATAAGCAAAAAAAAAAAGCTAGGCTGACTAATATCTACAAGCACTTGACACAAATTTTGAACTGAGCTTT
Source organism: Carex littledalei (assembly GCA_011114355.1). Lineage (NCBI taxonomy): Eukaryota > Viridiplantae > Streptophyta > Magnoliopsida > Poales > Cyperaceae > Carex > Carex littledalei. The sequence goes on from CM022079.1 coordinate 8,295, forward strand.
AGCAAGTACACACATATATACCTGTGTTGGGTGGTGAGAATGTGATCAATTTGAAAGCTCGGTAGACACTAGAAATTAACTTCAATTATTTTACAAACCTAGAAATTTAACCACCAACTTGTGTTATGAACTGTCCAAACTAGATTTTTTTTGGTTCCTTTGACTTCTCCATTTTGGCTAAACTAGGTAAAGATTCAGTATTCAAACCGAAAAGCAATGCACCAGAAGACAATACTTAAAATAAAAAACCCCTACTGGCTAATACATAAAAATAATTTGGTACTGTACCAGTAATGCAAAGTGCAATTGCTCCTAGCAGTGTCCATCCCTTGGTCTTCTGATCAGCAAAGAAATAGAACATGTAGTGAGGCAATATAACTTGAGTCAATATTATTCAAATTATCAAGTCATTTCCTGTTTTCTAAAAAACAGTACATGAAGAAATTACCCATTGCCAGAGTAATTTGGTCATGGAAGCCAACTGAGACAAATTGCAATTTCAGAGAGTATGAGCATGTGTGTATAACTATATACATACCAGCCAATAGTGACGCCTGTTCTTCGGTTAATTTTGCGGCAAAACCCCTAAATCCTCCTTGATATGTATATATGTGAGATGCTTGTGCTTTCTCTAAACTGAATCATAAACAATTCTGATTTTGGCCATATTAAATATAAGTGTAAATATTGGAGAAAATATTGGAAAATGCTAGGGTCAGAGAGTAAAAATTAAAGAGTTTTATTAGCCCTATCACAATAAAGATGAAGACCACAGAAGGGCACTTTAGTCATTTGGAAGATAAAAAGGAAACAATGTAACATGATATATTAGTATTTTGTAGCATGTCTTCAGATGCTTATTACTTTCAGAAACATACAAAACTCCTTGATAGATTGCAGGAGTATATATAATTTTTATATATCATAACATCTTAGTTGACAAAGAAATGAGGTCTCATTGAAATGATGTTCAAAACACAGGTTAAATAAATTACCTGGCAGCCTCATGGTTCGTCAGCTCCGTCTTTTATTGCGTAAGCAGCCTTGAAGCCATTAGCTATGACCAGCTCAGCAACAAATTATGAGTTCCCATCAAATCTACATGAACCCACAAATGCTCTTTTTAAATCTCACATTATAAAACCTATCTAAAGTAGTACTTTTAGAAATTCATGTTTGGACCTTCAATTGTTCACAGAAATGAATTCGTGCACAATTTAAGGCTTAGGTCAAAGCCCTAATAGAATAACTAAACTGTGACAAACCCCTCTAAAATCAAGTTCAAGCATCAAATAAACTCATCCGATGCAAAAAGAATTGCCAGGTCTAAGAATTTCAGAAATTGCTACAAATTAGAAAATCGCACAGATTTTGCAATTGCACTGTCGAAAGTTGAGCCACAATTAATGGAAAATAAGTTCAACAGATGAGGAAGGGAAAAAATAGCATGCAGACGAAACTTCAGATTTGAGATTTCTTTGGAACTGAAAGTACTAATTAGAGAAGGAAATGCGGAGAGGAACACAAAATGAGTAATGAATTTAGAAGAGGAGGAAATTCAGATGAAATTGGAAGAGAAGATAATGATTGGAAATTAATCCCAGGAAAAAAAAGGAGGGGGTGTGATTGGTAATTTTAAACCTGTATAGATCAGATGCCTTGTCTTTGTGTGGAGAAGGATGCCTCAACGCAGATGGGCTTCCGATTCTTCCTCCTCATAGAGAAAGAAGCCTCCGCAAAAGAGAGGCCGAGGGTTTTGGTAGGGTTTAGAGACTTGCTATTGTGATTGTAGTTGACGGTGGCCATGAGGGAGGAGCTCGAGCTGGATGCCGGAATAAGGACTGGAATTGGAAGAAGAGGAGGAGGATAGGTTAGTGTAGTGTTTTCATATCTGAGAGAAAAAAAAAACCCTTTGCTTTCTTTTCTTTGCGCAAGCAAAAAGAGGTCCGGAGAGAGAGCGATATCCCAACGAAGGGAGCCCGCGACAAAGAACAGCTGAGGAGCTTGGCGAGGCCGCGGCGAGTAACACGTAGCGGAGGGGTAGCACGTGGCGACCGTGGAAGAAGAAGGAGATGACAACTTGGAAAAATTCGGACGAATTTGAGAGGCGAAAGGTGAGTAAATTGAGATGACATCAGCAAACGTCATATGAATACATCCGGAGCCATCAATTTCACATCCGACGGCAAACAGACGGGGTGTTACTGTTCATTCTACAGTAACACCCCATTGCCAATTAAGGTTTTATAATTACTGCCCTGTTACCTGATTTGGACAAAATCAGTTGGTCGCACTGTACTCGACTGGATGCTCGATCTAACCTTCCTCTAGATCTGAATGGTGCCAGAGAAAAGAGCGTAAGGCTGGGTTCGCAGATCAGCGGCGGAGGTGGCGGAGCAGCTAGCTCGAGTTTTAGTGGTGGAGTAGCGGCGGAGGTGGTGGCTAGGGTTTAGGGTGAAAGGGCGTCGGCTCAAAGAGAGAGAGAGAGGGAGAAATGGGGCCGAAATGAAATATTTGGAGAGTGAATGAAAATTTTCAAAGTAGGTAAACAAGGCTGAAGAGTTCATGTGCGGCTCTTACTGAGGCTAGGGTTTACCAACTAGTCGCGCTGCTCTCTATTTGTAATAAACACGGTTCACTTAAGCCAATAAACACCATGTTATTGGCTTACCGGGCCCTACTTACAGTATGCTCTTATTTAATTCTGACGGACATGTTACATGTTCATTTCAAATATTTACCTGGCTATATATATTTGATGATCATCACATTACTCCTATCTACATGATGTATTAACCTCCAAAAGAAATATCATTCGAGTATTTTTCCATGAATGAATAATATGTATAATTTAATAGATGTGAAATGTTTGGCTAAAATAAAAACATGTTAATTAGAAAATTAGTATTTTGTAAATTTAATTAAATTGCAGACAGGTTGCATGTTAGTCTTGATATGTTTTAAAATTATTTAACAACGTGTTAATTAAAAACTTATTATTTATAAGTCAAGTTTAATTTTTTTAAATAATTAAGTCATGTTTTGTGAAAAAACAAATTAGTATCAAAATTGCATTGTTAAATAATTTTGACAAATTGCATTGTATAGTTGTACATGTATGTTGCATCAATGACTTATGTCAAACATGCATGACCATTGAATAAATGAAATTTAGACAATTAACGAATAGTTGCGGCTTTAAATTTATAAAAAAAAAAATTCAAACAAAATAAACGAAATTAACATGGTAACGAATGGAAGAACATATTTATGAATTACTAAATTATTTGTACAAAAAAAATTATATAGCATAGCATGCTTGTTGCATCAATAACTCACATCCTTCAAGCATCAACATAGAACATGAACTCTCGTAGTGTGAGTCAATGAAGATCCAGAAGTATACGCTGTTCGATGGTCGATCGGGACCGTTCAAATTGAAGAGCATCATATTCATTTCATTGTATGTAAGTTTGATTAAATTTTATATTCATTTACCTATCCATCAAGCTGACGGAATATACAAACATCGTAGAGCCACAAACACTTCACGTCGGATCGAAGCTTCGACATATCGAAACTTCAGTTTTTTTTTGTTGGTTGCGTTCAATGTTTTCTCTTGATCATTTAAAAACTAGTTTGAAATTATTTCACTGCAGATCGACCGTTGAATTCTCATTCAAAAATGAACGGTCCATAATTATTGGCTCAATTTTAAAGGGCAAATATTGATGAAATTATATGAAATTAACAATTATAAGCATTATTTGGTCATAGGGCACGTGTAAATATAGAAAATATTTTTTTAGGAATTTATTCATATTATTTGCTGTACAAAAATCACTAATTTTATCATCTGTTGATATGAGCCGTCTGATGGATGACGAAGGGTCATGATTACCAATGGATGTCTCCATTACAGAGGCTGTGGGCATGAGGTCTATTTCACTGAGGTGACATAATATTTATGTTTAGATCCGTCTTAGGTGAAATCATTTGGATTCTTTAGTAATCATGCTAATTCTGATCATACGGCCCTGATCTAAACATAAATATTATGTTACCTCAGGTGATATAAAATCACGAGCATGTGTATCCATCGTAAATGCTCTCTGGCACTAGGTGTTTTTCTTAAAAAATCAAATCGGAGATGTATGATCGTGCCAGAACCCCTAAATTTTCGTTTCCCTCCATAGTTTCCCTCTCGAAATTTCACTAATATTCCTCTCCCGCTCTCCTCAAATCATTCTGCGTTGTCCAGACACGAAGCCAAAACCCAAAACCCAAAACAAAAAGAAAATTTCACGCTCTCCGTCTGTCATTAGTCATTACTCATTCCTAGGTTTTTCTCTCTCCAATACGCACCATCGTCCCCATTTTTGCTCTCCCCTTCTCTCTCGCCCAACAATGGTGTTCTTCAAGCAACACAACCTGCAGCAGCCGCAAAATGCGACTCAGTTCAGGTAACTGGATTTCTTCAATTTCTGTAATTTACCCTCCCAATTTCACGTCTAATTGATTAACTTTTTTTTTTCTTTCCCTTTTTATACGACTTTGAATGGAAGCAGAAATTTCGTGCCGATCGATGGGCAAATCTCCGGTCCAATTGCTTTCTTCAATCAAAACTTTCAAGATCAGTCACAACCTCCATGTAATTCTTCTATTTTCCTACATAATTCCTTCTATTTTAGGCTACCTATGCTAGAGTGTTACCAAAATAGAAAAATTAAAATTTGGTTTTAAATTGGAATTATTCTTCTGCTTTCTCGGGTTCTAGGAAGGCACTTAAACTTGTACCATTCAATTGGAATGAAGTTTTGGTACCGCTATTTGAAATTCAATGGGAAGGCAACTATTTTGCCTGAACAACCCTGAATTAAACTCAGTAATGAACAACCCTGAATTATTACAATAAAGGGCTTTAGTATTTTTTTTAAGCCTTCATTTTAAGTTTTAACAGTTCAGCATCCTTTTAAATAGCATCAGTTGGATGCATGCCAAATGCTGTTTATTTTTTCAATTTGCAAAACATCTAAATTGGAGCAGATCAGTCTAGTGAGTTCCAGGTTTATACGCATCGAATTCCATAGTTTTATTTTTGGGTTGAATTGTTACAGAAACTTGAGCCATTAATTGCTTAATCTGTTTTTGACAGTTATTAACTTAGTTATATTTTTAAATGTTTCAAAGGTATAGATAATTTCTGAAAAATGTTGTTAGATTGGAAAGGAAAAGACTTTTTGGTTAATGTAAAGAGCAGTTTGAAATGTTATAAGCAGTTTGAAACGTTATAAACAGTTTGAATGTGTGATTGACAGAGCGAGAGGATGAGGCAATTGATCCTGGAGAAAGTGCAGGCAAAGCAGTTCCAGGCACTTACAGCAGTAGAGGACAAGATCCTGCGAAAAATGCGGGAGAAAGAAGCAGAGGTTGAAGCGATCAACAAGAAGAATGTGGATCTTGAGGACCAGATCAAGCAGCTAGCCATGGATGTTGCCGCTTGGCAGCAGCGTGCCAAGTACAACGAGAGCATGGTTACTGCTCTCAAGTACAACCTTGACCAGGTATTGATATCCAACAGTAAATAAAAATTAATATCCAACATTAAATAAAAAAAATAGAAATGTCTATGATTAAATATACTGTTATATATTGACATTTTGTCAAATGCACCTTGTGTAGTTGCCATTCTCTGAGAGGTGGAAGCTAATTGAAGAAGAAATTATGAGACCCCGCAATCACGAAAGGAAGAGAGTGAGACTCTTAGCGGTTTCAAACTATCGCTAGAATAAAAATAAAAAGTGAAGGAAAATTTGCACCAATAAACAGTGAAGGAAAATAAAAATAAAAAGCATTTTTATTTCATTGGTTTCCATTCAAATTTGCACCAGCAACTTTGCTGTTCAGGATTTGCAGACATACCAGACTTTGAGAGTTTAATTTGGGCAATTGGCTATATTATTTTTTGAGTTCTTTATATGTAAAAGTAGCCTAACATATGAATTACATGCTCAGGAAGTTTCAGGTCAATTTGGGACTCTGAACTATATCAAATCAGTGTTTTGGTAAGGGGATAGCTGCTGAATTTTAATTGAGTTGCAGTTTTGGGTGTTTGAGAGCTAGATTTCAAAATTAAATTCCCGGAGATTGGCTAAACAGAATTTTTTGTTCTTTTTATGAAAATGTAGGTCTAAGATCAGTCTATAATATAAAAAAATCTTAGGTCTGTTAAAGGTCCATGTCTTGTACTGGTATGGGGTTCGGAGTAGGGGCAATCCTGTCCAGTGTGCATTTAAAATGCTGATTTTCACAGATTTAAAGGCCAACTTAGAAAATACCTAACAAATAGTATAAATATCCTATGAATGCAAAGTTTGGGTCTATTTTGTGTGTTTTGAGTTCTCTATTTGACTGTTCAAATGTATTTTTAATTTGGGTTTCAGGTTAGATTTTGCTGTCAGATTTGTCATGAGGTGTTGTTTAGGACTTTTCTGATGTTCATATGATACCAGCCACACACCCATTCAGTTTTAATGCATTCGCCATGTAAATATGAGAGTCATTTGTCTTATTTGTTCAAATGTTCTTCATCAACCATTAAATAATAACTACATTTAAAGTTGAAGATTGTTACCTTCAACTGTGATCTCTGAGGATTGTTTCGGATAAGAAAAAGGGTCATGGGCATGGTTGTCGGGTTTTAACAAAACAATATAAAAAGGGTCAACAAAATAATATAAAAAGGATAGTCGACCATTAATTCAAAATTATTGTTATATTCAACATTGAAAGGGAAAGAAAAATATGAAATGCATATCTCTGACCATTAATTCAAAAGTATTACCATGGGTAGCTCATGCAACTACTAATTTTCAACAATCCAGATTATTACCATAGGCATGTGGGTCGAGTTTTAACATGGACCTCGGGCATAAAATATTATAAAAAGGGTCAACAAAAACATTTGCATGCGCAGCTCATGCTAATAGTCGATTTGAACTCTCCAGACTATTTCCATGGGTGTGTAGTCGGGTTTTAACATGGACCTCTGGCATAAAATAATATAAACTGGGTAAAAAAAAACAATGGCATGCGCGGTCCATGCTAATAGTCGATCTGAACTCTCCGGATTATTTCCATGGGCATGGAGGCCGGGTTTTAGCATGGACCTTTGGCATAAAATAATATAAAAAAGAATTCACAAAACAATTGCATGCTACAGCATGGTACTAATATGTCTGACAACTTTATACCTATTTCCATGGGCATAGTATCAACTATTTCCATGTACCTTTAATAAAATATAATACCTGAGTGGTTTGTCAGAGGCGGGCTCACCCAAATTTTTTTCCATGGGCATATGGGAGACAGTTCCATGCGCAAGTAGCAAGTAGTTACATGGGTTACATGTTTCATGAGCACCCCCATGAAAAAGGTTTACGGAATCAGAAATGTCAATTCTTTTCCATGGGTCTTTAACACCCATGGAAAAAAACAATGCTACCCATGGTACAAATGAAAATTCTGGTAGTGTTTGTAGATAATATTTTGTTTTCAAAGATCCGGGAAGCTACCATGTTTAGGCATTTTGGAAGCTACCATGGTTCAAATTATTTAGTGTGTGCACCATTTTCTTAGACTCCCACTCCACTTCCCACATTTTATTAGTCACAAGCTTGAAAGCCGGCACTTTTTTGTTTTTGTTTTGCATTTGAAATTTGATACTTAATGGAGTAAGTGTTGGATGTTAAATAATTTGTTGATTTTGTATTTAAAATGAAGAAAATTTTCGGTTTGAATTATTTTAGAACATGTAGAACATTTACATATTTTATATAAAATTAAACAATTTGTGTAATATCACAAACTTATATATACAATTCGTATTTATTTCTGTAAGTATTAAATATATGTGCATACACTAGTGGAAAAACACACATCAGGAACGGTTAAAAACACGCATCAGGAACGGACCTAGAAGCGACACTGACCCAGCTGTTACAGATAGTAGAACTAATCAGGAACGGTTAAATAACCGACACTAAATCCCATAATCAGGAACGGTTGTTTGATATAGCCGATACTGATATGGACAATCAGGAACGGTTCTTTGTTATTAGCCGATACTGATGTTGATAATCAGGAACGGCCTTTAAGAACAACCGATACTGATTTTAACAATCAGGAACGGCCTTTTAATAAACAACCGTTACTGTTCATTTTTTTTTTTTTTTTGCAAAATGTGGGTATTCGCATGAGCTAATTCAAATATCACATTTAGATCAATAATTAATATGCCACAATCACAAACAAAAGACATCAAACAAGTTAATTGCCATAAAAAAATATCCAAATTTAATTCCATATATCCACAAAACACACAAAAGACACAAAATTATCCAAGTTAATTGTTAATCTCAATTAAGACATCTCAGTAATGATAAGCCCCAAATAAACAGATAATTACAATGATATGCTTACGAGAGAAAATTTGTCATCTTCTCCTCTCAAGATGTTGTCTTTATTTTGTACAAGTTGTGCTGTCATCATCTCCCATTTTGTCCATATTTTAGCTGCTGCTACCTACATGAGTTGTACCTAGAAATTAATAAAGCAAAATTGACAAGTAACAATGTAAATCAACATATCAATGTGATGAGTCAATTGTATAGTGTACCTGGACACTTATGTCAGGAGATGTTAGCCTCTTGTGATAGGCAACAATGAAATCATCCCTTTCGTCCTCTGGAATGAAATCTCTAAACATCTCCCATGCTGAATTAAAGTGCAATTAAAGTGTTCAATTAAAGTGCAATTAAATATCACAGTAACCTTGTCAGGATGAGACTGACTATAGGCAAGGGCTAAGGTGCTTCCCCATGAGCCGCCAAACACCTATATATTCATATTATATTCCTCAGAAAATGTCATTGTGTATAAAAAATTATGAAATAGATACCAAAAAGGAATGGAGAAAATGTGACACCTGCCACTCTGGGATCTCGAGATGCTTCCTAAGCTTCTCTATATCCTCCACCAAGTCCCATGTTGTATTTTGCTCTAAGCATGCATGAGCAGCTACCACCACATCAGCGAAGGCCTTAATTATGTAGTGATGCATGCTCCGGTGGTTCAGCTCAAGATAACAAAACAATAGCTCTTCTAACCAGTCCCAATCCAATGCCTGAAATCCATGACAGGCCTTCGCATAGTGATGCAGCATCTCCTGCATGGACTGCTTGAAATCCCGGTACGGGTCATCAGAATCTGTGCTCACCGCAATGCCGTCCCCTGGAATATTAATCAGAGGCGTATGATCACTTGATGATGATGACGTGCCATCTAATTCCAGGGCCGTGGAGCTGGATGCTAGCACTGACTCACGATCACTTGATATTGAATTTGTTGATGACGTGAATGGCGACACGGCCACTACTACTGAAGATTTAACCACTGGATGGTCAAGAGTTATCAAGCCCGAAGTGGAGGGAGACACGAAGAATCGGTGGTATGACGGTGGCACCGTGAGCTCCTCCTCATCCTCCTCCTCGTCCTCTTGCAGAGGGGCATTGCAATTGCAGTCCCATGCAGCCAAGGAGCCCGACATGAATAAAAATTTCAGTTTTTTTAGGATATGAATAAAAATTTCAGTTTATATAGCAATGGAATCAAGGAGAAATTAGTGGTAATCAGAAAAACTAAAGCCAATAAGAAATTATTTTATTATGCGAAAAGTTATATTTCTTATCAATTAATAATGAAATCAGAAAAACGGCCATAGTATTACTATGACTCGACTCTTTCCACATGGCATCAGCTTATCTTGACCAATTTTTCTGGGTGCCAGGATGGCAATACGAATTTTTTTGTGTGGTTTAATAAATAAGACAGCGATGTGCTAGAATGGTAATAGGAAGAAATTCGGGGTGGCTCAAAAAATTTGACAGCAATGGTCATTGCTAAGAGCCAACTCTTGCGACGTGGCATCAAACGATTTGCTGCAATGCTAGTTTGTTATCTTGATCAATTCTGGGTGCCAGGATGGCACTATGAATAAATTTGTGGCTCAATAAGAAAGACAGAGATAATGGTTATTGCTAAGAGTCAAACTCTTGCCACGTGGCATGTGATGATAATTTGTTATAATACTAGTTCCTTATCAACACCTTATTTAGGGTGTTCATTGGTCCGATTTATTTGTTTTTCAACTGAATCAATTTTTTTTTATAATTGACTGGTTTGATTTTTTGGTTTAAATAGATCGATTCGGTTGAATTTTTTAGTTACTTCAGTTATTTATATTTAATTTGGTTTAGATTTTTCAAAATTGAAAAGACCAAACTATCTGAATTCTATGGTTCAAATTCTGCATTTCACTACCAGAATTTTCATTTGTACCATGGATCTGAAAATTGCATCGTATAGTTGTACATGTATCTGAAAATTGCATTCTATGGGTTCGGAGTAGGGGCAATCCTGTCCAGTGTGCATTTAAAACTCTCCGGATTATTTCCATGGGCATGGAGGCCGGATTTTAGCATGGACCTCTGGCATAAAATAATATAAAAAAGAATCCACAAAACAATTGCATGCGACAGCCCATGGTAGTAATATGTCTAACAACTTTATACCTATTTTCATGGGCATAGTGTCAACTATTTCCATGTACCTTTAATAAAATATAATACCTGAGTGGTTTGTCAGAGGCGGGCTCACCCAATTTTTTTTCCATGGGCATATGGGAGACAGTTCCATGCGTAAGTAGCAAGTAGTTACATGGGTTACATGTTCCATGAGCACCCCCATGAAAAAGGTTTACGGAATCAGAAATGTCAATTCTTTTCCATGGGTCTTTAACACCCATGGAAAAAAACAATGCTACCCATGGTACAAATGAAAATTCTAGTAGTGTTTGTAGATAATATTTTGTTTTCAAAGATCCGGGAAGCTACCATGTTTAGGCATTTTGGAAGCTACCATGGTTCAAATTATTTAGTGTGTGCACCATTTTCTTAGACTCCCACTCCACTTCCCACATTTTATTAGTCACAAGCTTGAAAGCTGGCACTTTTTTGTTTTTGTTTTTGCATTTGAAATTTGATACTTAATGGAGTAAGTGTTGGATGTTAAATAATTTGTTGATTTTGTATTTAAAATGAAGAAAATTTCCGGTTTGAATTATTTTAGAACATGTAGAACATTTACATATTTTATATAAAATTAAACAATTTGTGTAATATCACAAACTTATATATACAATTCGTATTTATTTCTGTAAGTATTAAATATATGTGCATATGTATTGAGTTTGATATTCAAAATTTAATGTCGCTTATTTGATTCAACCAAACAAATTGAAATTTATTTTGGCTATTTTGGTCTAGTTGTTATTCAGTTGATAAGTTTAATTCGGGTTGGTTTAGTTATATACTAAAAACATAATAAAATTTTGATTTGACAATTTTAATTCAGTTTTAACCGAACCGACTAGATGAAAACCCCTAACCAAGAGGGCAAGAGGATAAGCAAAAAACAAAAAAGTGCCCAACTGACCCGGCCGCCTCCCACCCCCTCTCCTTCGTTTACCACCCATTATGTCCCTTCCCCTCCTTCTAGGACTCACTTTCCACACAACGATACCCTCCCCTCTCTATCTTCTCTACTTTCTCGAGCGGAGAGGAGAATGAGAGATAGGAGAGGGAGCCCAGAGCAATGTATCGTCAGAGCTTAGAGCATAGTGTATCTACTCCATCTTGATTGGAGAGCGGCGATAAGCAGATCCGGTCGTCGGAGAGCGACTAATTAATCGGACAAAAACGGATCTGGCCGTTGAGAGAAATGGAGAATGAGGTAGTACGAGGATTATGAGTGTAAATAAGTATGATTAGATTATTAGAGTTGTTTAAATTAATTTATGAGGATAAAGGAGTTTTGATCTAGGAAGGAGGGTCATTTAACTCGTAGTAAATACGTTTTATATTAATTTTATATCAATGAAGTCGTTAGTATATAGGCATTTAAAATCACTAACTTTTAAAAAAAAATCCCTAACCGAATTTGGGTACCAAGAAGTTTGTGGCTCGGTAATGCATAGATTTTTGGGATCGACTAACAGTCCCCCCCATTCAGTCCCCTAAACGTCCCCCTAACTGTCAAAGTACAACTGTCAGTCCCTCATTCAACATACATTAATTCAGTCCCAAAATGGAAAGTATGAATACCTAAGATATGAAGTATTCATATATAATTCATCAAGTATTCATACCTAAGATATCAAGTATTAGTTCACATACGAACTGGGGACCATTACTTTTCGGGGACAGTAACTGTCAGACTGCATTGGGGACCACAACCAAAAAGTCACGTGGATCACACCACCAGTCCCCCCATTCATTGATTAAATTAATTCACATACAAAATGGAAAGTATGAATACCTAAGATATCAAGTATTCATATATAATTCATCAAGTATTCATACCTAAGATATCAAGTATTTACTCTAAAAACTGGACACAATACTACTCATCTTTTACACGTTTTTCAAGGTAGTTTTTTTTTTCTCCATTCACTCTAACCCATTTTTGGGACAATTTATGAGGAATTTTGCAAATCTAAAACTACGAACGTGTTCTATTTTTTTTTTCTCTTTCAAATGAGATCCATGATGACATACTTTTACACGTTTTTCAAGGTATCAAATATTCAAATATGGAAAGTATTCATACCTAACATATCAAATATTTATATATAATTCATCAAGTATTCATACTTAAGATATCAAGTATTTAAATCCAAAAAACTGGACTCAAATATGGAAAGTATTCATACAAAATGGAAAGTATTCATACCTAATTTATCAAATATTCATATATAATTCATCAAGTATTCATACTTATGATATCAAGTATTTAAAGAAAAAAACTGGACTCAACTTTTACACGTTTTACACGTTTTTCAAGGTGGTTCAATGATTGAAAAAGTTAGTTATAATGGGGGGGACGTTTAGGGGACTGGAGTGGGGGGACTACATCTTTACTCTAGATTTTTCCATCTCAATGAAAACACAAGCAAACGAGAACAATGTCAGTTCCACACTCTATGGAAGTTCAGAATTTTTTATTTTAGAAATTATATAAAATAACATGAGCAAAGCTAGGGTGTGTTGTGCTCATCAAGAATTTGGTGAGCACAACTCTAAAATTTATCGGATTAACTTCAAATGAGACGAATCCAAACCGTTGAAACCGATGTACTTCTACAACAAAAATTTTGAATTTTTCAATCTCATTTAGTACAAAGTCAAGTGGTCAAAAATTGAAGAAAATTGAATGTACGTACTAAAATAATTTGTAAAACTTCATTTCTTTTGCATGTAGAAAGTCATATTTTTTTACCGCTTAACTTTATACTAAATAAATTTTAAAATTTTAAAAATTTTGCATGTACACACATCACTTGTAAAGTAGACCGGTTTCAACAGTTTGAATTGGTCTCGTTTGAGTTTGGTGGGCACAACTCTCTCTAACTTTGTGCTTAAATAACATAGTACGCACCACATGAATTCTATCCATATTTTCATCTCATAGAAAGAATTGGTTTTTTTTTTTGTTTTTTTAGCAAACAAAATTCAGTTTCTTGAGGTATAATTTTATTTTTTAGTTTTGCAGTGCTAAATCAATGCATTGCTGATGGGAACACGTACCCCACATCATTGCTTTTGAGAAAACATTAGGATCAGTTAATTTTTTTTTGAGAAAACATCAGTAATTTGTTTGCAAAATACCTGCTTGGATCACCCAATGTACAGAGCATCGACCCCACATCATTGCTTTGCTATAATACGACGCGCTACTTCTGTGAATTATTTTATCCATAGAAATTAATATAATAAAATATACATAAATAAAAAAAGTGTTTGATTTGTACCATTTTTTGAAAGATCGGAATCAACAGTCTCAATCCAAAATTTTAATATATTTTTTCTATAAGGAAGGCTCAAATGCCCCATTGTTTCATGCTCCAATCGTATCTCAAAATCTTTATCTTCAATTTCAAAGTTTAAACAAACGATCCGAACTGCTCAACATGACATCCATGGTAAAATATGATTGGAGACCAAATTTTATATTTTTTTGAAACTTTTTACTATTTTTTAAGATAGTACAAAATCATTGTTTTAGACGGTTCTCATAATAAAACGGCCAGTGTTGATTCTCCGACGATTGTTTACATCTGAATCGTCAGTGTTGAAGTTCTTCTTATCTATGATTTTTCCACGCAGTTTGTACACTAACTGTTACATATTAAAATTGTCGGTGTTTGAGAATTAGTGTAGAGGTTTTTTGTACTAGTGTCGCTTTCTGTGCAGAAGCATGTACTCCTCCTTTTTCTGCTAAAATTATATTTTTCTACCCTTTTTTATTATCTTTAATTCATCAAGAAAAAGTGCACTACTTATATTGTAGTATTAAACAGCTAGCAAATAAAATATGTTTTCAATGATTCATTTTTTTTAACATGTTCTACTATTAGTTGGAGATTTTTTTTCTATTTTCTTTACTCTGCAAGCATCTAGCATAAAAATATCCTAATCCACGTTTGCATAAAACTAGCAGTGCCTAGAGTGAGAAAAGTGACACCTCAAACGGCACAACACGAGAGTTGGTTACTAGCCATGACTCACATATCGCGTGCTGTAATCAAATCTCAGCAAAAAAGACATAGCATGGAATAGAATGAAGACACGATCAGTGGAGAGTGTTATGTTGTCGTGCAGAGGGAGGCATGATCAGTGGAGAGAATCCTGGAGGCCTGATTCTATAAGTTTCAGTAAACATCAGTCGAGTACGTGATGTTAGGTATGTCCTCCAGCTGGTTACCAGCCAACCAAAAAAGAATGTTGATGTAGTAGTCTAGTAGTACCGTGTTAAAGCACGATAACAATAAAATATTATGCTATTATACCCCTCACGGCCTTTTTTTGTTTTTGTTTTTTAAGGACAGTGGTTGTCGTCATGTATTGAAGATTAGATGATTAAACTATGTAGCATTTGTTAGAAGATTAGAGCAATTTTTCCTGTCATACCTCAATTTTCCACCTGTGGGGCCCGCCACTCAAATAAACTTTTTCACGAAATTCAGGTCCTACTTCTGTTCCTATCATCCGATATAGCTAAATTAGTTGTCAAATTTCCACACAAATTCCAATCAACTTTAGGTAGGCCATGGAAAAAAATTTAATTTCTTGTATCTATTTTCCAATCAAAATTAAACTATGTAGATGATACTTTAATTGTTGTTTTAAGCTGCTGATAACTATGAATATGGATCTGAAATGGTTTTAGCTGGTTTTTAACAAATATCAAGCTTGATTTTTTTTTTTTAATGTGTGAAATGCTAGGTCTGAAGATAATATGGAAACTAATTATTATGTTTTACAAGAATCTGTTACTATCCGCAAAGGTAAAACGTGACTATTATCGAGGGTAAGTAGACAGAAATATCTATTACCGACGAAAATATCCGTGACAGTACGACAATACAAATCACTTTTATCCTGATGGATAGTGACAGATTCTTATACTATCTACTTTATACAACCATTCTAGGCCATTACCTGGTAAATGAATTCATATCCTGTGAAGTTTTAGGAAAATTGAGTTCAGATCTAAACTGTCAGATATGTTTTTGGCACGAACTTTAAAGGGAACTCGTGCATTCCACCTCGAGCCAGATTTGCCCGAATTCTGACTAGACGGTGCGGATCAAAATTGAAAAACTAATAACACACTGTTACACGATCGTGTCCGCAAGCGCCATGTATGAATAGGAGAATACATTGACATTGTACACGGTTACTGAACTGTGTCTATATAGCACTTACATACACGATTAATAGAAGTGAAGTATGTCAAGTCTTAAAAAAAGATGCTGAAAATGGTGGTTTCTACATGGACAAAATAACCGTGTACAATAACAAGGATTATATACACAGTTTCTACAAGTTATCCGCGTATGATTTTGGACACCGTACATGGTTTGTTATTTAGAACCGTAATTAATTTCATTTTTTTATTAGATTAATAATTGGCCAGTATCCATATTTTCTAGCCATTAAATATACAATAATCAATCATACATTAATTCAATAAATAATCAACATTCACAACATACATAAAAAATAAGTAATTATACATTACAAATCAACATCTACAAAGTCACATCCACTACTTTAAATGAAACAACAACATAACAATTAATAAACAAATCACAAGCATCAACACACAAAGTACAATTAATACTACTAATTTTTGCTTTAGGATCAAAGTGAGTTATGCTTCAATTTTATATCTTGCAACTTGTTTGTGATGTTGTGTCTGAGAATTCACACTTGCGTTATTGAAATTGGTGGTGTTATCGCACCAGTGCATCGATATATTGATTACAATCTGAACATTTATAAAATGCTTTCTCTGGGGATTCTGAACATTTTTTTTATAACATTAGTTTAATAAAAAAAAAATTTAGCACCAATTTTTTTCAAACATTTGTCCTTTATTTTAAAATTTCTAAGAATCATTGCTTTTCATATATATGGAGCCTAATGCCATCATCTCTTTTCATATGGTATGTTTATCTTCTTGGGTGGGAGTTTGACTGCTTGACCAGAGGTTCGTGCAGAGGGAGGCATGATCAGTCGAGAGAATCCTGGAGGCCTGATTCTATTAGTTTCAGTAAATCCTGGAGTGATGTTAGGGATGTCGCCAGGCCAGCTGGTTACCAGCCAAACAAAAAAGAATGTTGATGTAGTAGTCTATTAGTACCGTGTTAAAGCACGATAACAATAAAATATTATGCTAATATTATACCCCTTCCGGCCTTTTTTTTTGTTTTTTAGGTCACTAATTAATAATCTATTCACATTTGACACCTACCGGCCTTTTAATTTAAGAGGTAATTACCAAAAGTTGGAGACTTGATGATTAAACAATGTAGCATTTGCTAGTAAATTAGAGCAATTTTTCCTGTCATACCTCAGTTTTCCACATGTGGGGCCCGCCACTCAAATAACTTTCCCCGAAATTCAGATCCTTACTTCCGTTCCTATCATTCAATCAAACTTAGAAGGGCTTAGGAAAAATTTAATTTCTTGTATCTATTATTCCAATCAATTTTAAACTATGCAGATGATACTTTAATAAGTTGTTGTTTCAGCTGCTTTATAACCATGAATATGGCTAGAAAATGGGCTTTAGATGGTTTCAAACAAATATCAAGCTTGAATTTTTTTTTAAGTGTGAAATGCTAGGTCAGAAATTAAATAATATGGAAATTCATTATTACATACTATTACAAGAATCTGTCACTATCTGTGAGGGTAAAAATTGATTATCCGTGAGGATAAAAATCTGTCACTATCCGCGACGATACCAACAATACAGAGGACTTTTATCCTTGTGGATAGTGGCAGATTCTTGTAGTATATGCTTTCAACCATTCTAGGCTGTCAATTAGGAAAATGAATTCAGATCTTCCGAGGTTCTAGAAAATTTGAGTTTAGATCTGAATTGCCAGCTATGTTTTTGTCACGAATTTTAAAGGGAGCTCGTGCATTCCACCTGGAGCTAGATTGTCCCAAATTCCGATCAGACGGTGCAGATCTAAATTCAAATAATCTATTATCTCAGAGGATGTGGATTCGCCGGTAAATATCCAATAAAGTATCACTACAGCAAAACGGACCATCAGCGACCGGGTTTCCGGTCGCTGATACTTACGTCGCCGGTCGCAGATACCAATTCCGGTCGCAGAAAGTCAAATTTGGTCGCTGATATCCCGGTCGCTGTAAGCATTGTCGCTGATACTCTTCTGATGACGTCACCGGTCGCTGATAATATGTCACCCGGTCGCTGATAATCTTTTGCGACCACATTTTTTTGGTCGCTGTTGTTTTTTTCTGACGTCAGCAAAAACTTTCTGCGACCAAATGTATCGGTCGCTGATATCTAAAACCGGTCGCTGATACCTAAAACCGGTTTTCTAGATTTTATTATATTATTTAAATTTGCACCATTTAATAGTTGGTACCACACGTACCAACATACAACATAAACATCGATACATGCATACACATAATACAAGACATCGATACAATAGTAATTAAAATCCACAATTACAACAATTTACAATAGTAATTAAAATCCACAATTACAACCATTTACAATAACAATTTTAAATCAATTCTATTCCATTTCTTTAAAAATTCTATTCCACCAATCATTCAACCAATTGAAAATTAATGGGTAACTTGACTAATCTGGGCCGTCGGATACAAGGATTCATATGCAATTGACTTCTCGAAAATAATTTTCGCCGGACTCGACAGAGCGGTGCTTCGTAACCTCAGACATCGCTCGCAGGGGGCTGCCGCCCCCCTGCCACCCCCCGCATACTCCTAGAATCAGGCCAACATACATAACAGTTGTAATATTCATTTTCTATAATTAATTAGCTTCCTAAAGAAAAGAGCAATTGTGAAACAAACAGCAGCATTATAATCAACTTGCAAGGACCCTCCCTTTATAAGTTTATTTCTCTTCCTTTTGTTCAAACATCATTCAATCAAAAGACTCGAAAATAACTATATATATGTGTGTGTGAATAACCTTGCCGGTAAGACCAGTATTGGCTCAGTTGTAAGTGATCCTCTAGTATAAACCAAAAAATAAACACAACCCAATTATAGCTTGCTATAAGCAAATATCTTTTCCACTATAGTCTTCCATGTACATGTTTTAATTTTATATATGTTATACCTGCCTTCGAAGAACCTGAAGCAAAAGTTTTGAACTTGTGTAAAACAGTGAACTGTATGGCAGTGTATGGCATGTATAAGAGCAAGCCCGGCACATTTCCTCTCCAAAAACCCTGAATTGATATTTCAAAAGAATATAATACATAAAACAATAATCTAGTGCACTATTGCTAACAAATCTGCTAGAATAATTGAGAACGATTAGGTATTTGTTACAGCTGTATGACTAATAGCACAATTACTTGAAGAGAACCTTTTACTGGCATCATGATAAAACACATTGCATTTAAGTAATAACAACAAACATAGTGTGCTTGCGAATTACATATAATGGCAAATAAAGGTTCAAACAAATCAATTAGAACTCTACTTGCAGAAGCATGGATCAAAAGTAGGGAAATGAATCATTTGCCCTCAGAAATCGGCCAATTAAGACTGACATTTTTCTAATAAAAGCTACAATTTTTTTTAACTTTTTCATAAAAGGTAAAATTGGTATTCTATAAATTTAAAATGAGTTTTAATAGAAAAGTCAATAAAATGGGTAAATTTCTGAGTTCAGAAATTTAGAATGGTAAATATGATATAATGAATTTTAGAGGGGGAAATACGTAATTTCAAAGTTATTAAAAGGTATACATGAAATTCCCCCAATAAATAAATATGAAAAGAAAAATACCAGCAAACTTTCCTCTCTGAAAATTTCTTTAGTGGTTTGCTGTAACCCTCTATATTTGGATGGCCTGTACATTTCTTTCTGTAATAAGGTCCATGTAGTAGTTGGCTCCAGTTGAACCTATATTAAGATAAATTTTTCAGGGTATTGACAAAATTAGCTATTGTTTCTTTGATTTTTCTCCAATTAGATACCAGAAAGTACCTTATATGACAAAATGTACATCATGCAATTGCAGAGAACTGGAAAACCCAGTTCTCAGTTCTCAGCTGTAATTGTTTGAGATCAAAATTCTAATTTACAAGAAGAAATTGAATACCTGAAACCTAATTTTAATAACATCAAGAGGTGAGGTGACTGTACGAGAGATGCCACCAGCAATTGCCCCAGCCAAAGTATCCACCAAAGCCCTGTTCAGCTGCCCTGATTCCTCACTCTTCATCAAATTTCTAGAAGAAAAGCTAAAAAAATTCCGAATTATATCGAAATTAGAGAAGAAAAGAACAGCACAAGGGAATTCTCTTACCTCCGACCGTGTAGCTCGGCCGGTACCAAGGAACCACTCACCTCCGACACCGGTACCAAGGAAGCCCTCACTTCCGGCCGTCAGAAAATTGTCACCCGAAAACCCTAGCCAGCACCAAGCTCAAAAATTGCCAAAATCGCAAGTCAGCAAGTCACAGGAAAACAGAAATGAGAGAGGGAGAGAGATTTCGTTCTTAGCAGGAGCGAAGCAAAGAGAGACAGAGAGAAAGGGCGGAGAGAAAAGAGAGAGGAGCGGAGAGAAGAGAGAGAGAGAAAGGGAGCGGAGAGAAAGAGGAATGGGCGGAAAAGAGAGGGGTGGCGCGGAGAAAAGGTTTTCGCCCGAATCTGGCGCTTTTTTTTTTTTACCCCAAACTTTCAGCGACTGGTGTTTTCGCCGGTCGCTGAACCGGTCGCTGAAACAATTGGTCGCCAATGTTTTTCATAAATTTTTGTTTTATTTTAAAAAAATAGATTTCAGCGACCGGCGAAAACACCGGTCGCTGATACCGGTCGCAGATACCCTTTTTTGTTGTAGTGTATATAGGGTCCATTTACATTGGAAAAATCATACAAAAAGTGAAAAATAGATTAAAGGAATGGAAATGCATGAATTTCTTCTTTGAAGAGATGATCATTATGATGAATGGTGTTCTCAGTTCTATACATATGTACATGTTAGCAATGTACAAGCCTCCTAAATATGTGATTAAAGAGATAGACAAAATTAGATGATCTTTTTTTTGAAGGGTGTTCCTTGGTAATCAATGAACAGGTGGCATTATGTACCGCCCTTTTTTTACAAAAATAAAATAACATATAATTTGAATTTTGCAGTGCAACAATTTCTGTGTAATATTTCTCTGAATTAAGTTTGCTCAATTGATCTCTTTCCACTTGAAACCAATTAAAAGAAGAAACAAGCAAACAAACAAAAACAAAGAGAACGAATGCTATTGCTAACCCGTGTTAAATCAATGATTGATAAAAAGAACCCGCTACTTAATTAACAATCTCCAGTCAAATTGCTAATTAAATCTTTCAACTTGGGCAGAGACGGTTGGTTTTGTCCGGTACCGACTTTTCCAGTTCAAACAGTATGGTTATAATAACAACGATCATAATATTTCATAATAAGTCATTCCATGATTCAAGCTACCAACAAATTCAAATGATGGTGACATGTGTATATTAATTCCCTGAATGAATACTGTTTATTTCTGGTGAGGGCACCCTCTAGCTCATGTAAAACAAGGCGACAGCATGTCAATTAATGGATTTTCTCAAGTCTTGTTTCCAGATTTAATTTGAGAATGACATAATAAAAAATATAATGGCAATTTCCTGCGGTAATTCATACATGAACAACAGTAGATATGGATCATCATGGAAATGTATATACTCAGAATATATATAGAAATATTTGTTGGATCATATATCCAACGTTGAGCATATATGTAATATAATTATGAATTGTATACTGTCAATATGATTGTCACAATTAAAGTGATCTAATATGGAATTAAGACATTAGACAATCTATGTATTTAATAGGATGTGGTCCATAAATGTGTAGAATATTGAATTTAGGCAAATATCAAATCATTGATGGACTGATCTGAAATTTGCAATTAAGAAAACTGTCATTTAAGAGGTTTGTGTGGGCCACACGGATATTGACGCGGCCGCACGGTTATTGATGCGACAGCACGAATTTTGATGCAGTCGCACAAAATACCTTTTTCAATATGGCAGATAACCATATATATTTCTATATATAAGGATTGGTCCCCAAGGCACAAGATAACCAACTCAACTCATAATTCTGAAAAGTGGTTATTTTTCTAAGAGAGAATTTTGAGTGCCTTCTCCCTTCTTCCTCCATTAAAGAATTGAGAGGAGAAATCCATAAGGAAATTGGAGAGGATTTCTCAAGGGCGTATCTTGTTGCCTTGGAAGATCTAATCCACAACCCAACCACAAAGGCGAGAAGGACTTCTTGCCGTTAAAGACTTGTCTCGCGCTCACGGAGACGGCTTGCTAAAGACTTTGGATATTCCATGGCAAACGGCATGGAATCAGGTATAATTCCGCACTTAAGATTATGTTTTCGGGTATCTTTGGCATAGGACGGTCCTTAGGTTTAAGGTGGGGATTGTTTCTTCTTCCCCGGGGTGTAAGTGTTTGACCCCTAGATGAGATGTAATTGTTTGATCTCTAGATAAGGCGTAATTGTTTGGCCTTTATGATCCCCCAACAAGTGGTATCAGAGCCTTCCTATGCCGAAGGATTAGGTCTTTAAAGATCTAGAGAGAATAGGAATTGATGATGATGTTTTCGTTGATTTTTCGTTGATTTTCTTGATATGAAAATTTAAGTTTGGAGAGCACAAAAGTTTTATTTGAGATCATGATTGCCTAAAAGTTAAATTATTAATTTGATTAGGGTTTGCTCGAAGATTTCCACTTGAAATCGCAAAATTCTGATCAAATAATGTTCGATCCTGAAAAATTTCTGTTTTTTGGGCAGTTATGAAATTAGGGTTTTGGGAAATTTATTTTTTATAAATTTTCTGAAACAACAATTTACAAATTTAGAATAATTTCTAAATTTGAAAGGCTATTTAAGGTGCTTCCAATCTTTTATTAAAATCTCTCTAGATCGTGTCTTAATTCAGCATAATAAATGCAGTTTTTCAGTTACTCAGACAAAGATACGGCCGCACGGATTTTGATGCGATCGCACGGTTTTTGATGCAGATGCACAAAATACCTTTTTTTAATTTGGCAGACCGCACAAAATTTCGTGGGGGCCGCACAACTCTCTGAAAAGTTAGAGAATAATTTCTGAGATTAAAAATGCAGTTATTATGATGCAATTATATATATATATTTAATTGCACTTTTGTTTTATGGCTAAGGTATAAATTATAATTCTTTTAAAGGCATTAAAGTTATATATCTTGAATTGATTAATTAAGTCATTATTGTACCCTCCGGTGCCTCTTTTGACAAGGTTAATTAAAAGGAAATTAAGTGTACATTCAATGGAAGCAATCATTAATTGGCCCTCCGGAAGGTAGTGTTTGTTGAAATTTTATGTACAATTTAGTGATATTAAAGTATAGTGATATACATATGTCAATAATGTCGGCCCTCCGGAAGACATGTTTTCGATATGTTATTGAATCATCAATACTTTATTATTGCGCCAAAGTATCATAAGAAGTTAATTCTTTTGCCCTCCAGTAATCAATTAATGGAAACCGATACTTTGGTAATAATGGAATTGTTCAGCCTTTATTTGAACATAATTTATAAAATTCAGAATTTATTTTGCTAAATCGTGATTGTTTTGTGTGTTTTTTGTTCGAATTTTTCAGCAAGCATTACTACTAGACTAAAAGACATTCCTATGTTAAATAGTGCCAATTTCAAGTACTGGCAGGAGAGTGTTATGATAACTCTCGGTGTCATGGATTTAGACTTGGCACTCAGAACTGACTGTCCCAAAATTACTGCTACCTCAACTCCTGAAGAAAAGAGAGTTGAGGAAAAGTGGGACAGATCTAATAGAGTGAGTCTAATGATTATGAAAAGGTCCATTCCAGAGGCATTTAGAGGCTCGATTTCTGATAAGATTACTAATGCTAAGGAATTTTTAGCCGAAGTTGAGACAAGGTTTGTCAAGAATGAAAAGTCTGAAATAGGTACACTCTTGACCAAACTTGTCTCAATGAAATATAAAGATAAGGGAAGTATTAGGGAGTACATCATGGAGATGTCTACTGTTGTTTCACAACTAAGGGCACTTAAGTTGGAGATTTCTGATGATCTCTTAGTGCATTTAGCATTGATATCCCTTCCTGCACACTTTGGACAGTTTAGGGTGAGCTATAATTGTCAAAAAGACAAATGGCCACTAAATGAACTCATCTCCCATTGTGTTGAAGAAGAGGAAAGATTGAAACAACAGAAGACAGAAAGTGCCCATTTTGCTACAACTTCCAAATTTAAGGCATCGGCTAAGCGTAAGAAATCAAATCAGAATAAGGATAATAAGGATGCTGCAATGAACACCAACAAGAAACAGGATAAGGGCAAATCAATTGCCGCATCGGAAAGTGCCTGTTACTTCTGTGGTGCAGTTGGACACAAGAAGATGTATTGCCAAAATTATCATGCTTGGCGTGTTAAGAAAGGTACATCTCTTGTTATGGTTTGTACAGATATTAATTTAATTTCTGTATCTAGATACACTTGGTGGATAGATTCAGGTGCAACTACTCACATAAGTATATCTTTGCAGGGCTGCCTAAATTACCGGAAGTCAAGTGATGATGAAAGATTCATCTTTGTAGGCGATGGCAATAAAGTTGAGGTGGAAGCTATTGGGACTTATAGATTATTGTTAAAATCAGGATTTTATTTGAATTTGCATGAGACATTTGTTGTACCGTCTTTTAGACGGAACTTGATTTCTATTTCTGCATTAGATAAGTATGGATTTACTTGTACTTTTGGAAATGAAAATTTTGGTTTGTTTCACGATTCAAAACAAGTTGGTTCTGGTTTTCTTTCAGTTTATGATAATCTATATTATTTGGATGTCAATAGCTCATATATTGAAGCTTTGCATATAGATACAAAAAGTAAGAAAAGAAAATTAACCAATGAGAATTCAGCTGCATTATGGCACAAGCGATTAGGTCACATTTCTAAACGCAGAATTGAACGTCTTGTGTCTAATGAAATTCTTGAACCCTTAAAATTTTCAGATCTTAATGATTGTGTGAATTGCATAAAAGAAAAACAAACCAATTTAAGAAAATATGAAGCCAAAAGGTGTACTGACGTCTTAGAATTAATACATACCGATATATGTGGTCCGTTTCCAACGGTCACAAGAAATGGACAATGGTATTTTATTACATTCATAGACGACTATTCTAGATATGGCTACATATATTTGATTAAGGAAAAGGCTCAAGCCTTGGACATGTTCAAAAATTTCAAAGCGGAAGTTGAGTTTCAACTCAACAAACGCATCAAAGCCATTAGATCTGATCGTGGTGGTGAATACTACGGTAGATATGATGGATCAGGAGAACAACGTCCAGGGCCTTTTGCACAATTCATAGATGAATGCGGTATTGTGCCTCAGTATACATTGCCAGGTTCACCCGCAATGAATGGTGTTTCTGAGAGGCGCAATCGAACGCTTAAGGATATGGTAAGAAGTATGATAAGTCGTACTACTTTACCAAAAAATCTATCGGGTGAAGCCTTAAAGACTGCAGCATATATCCTAAATAGAGTACCCACTAAAGCAACTAACAAAATCCCATTTGAAGTTTGGACCGGGCGAAAACCTAGTTTAAAACATTTAAGGGTATGGGGATGTCCAGCTGAGGCAAGGCCTTATAGGCCACATGAGAAGAAACTGGATGAAAGGACTGTTAGTTGTTATTTTATTGGGTATGCCGAGCGCTCAAGGGGTTATAAGTTTTATAATCCTACAGAACATTCAGTTTTTGAGACGGGAAATGCAAAATTTTTTGAGGATGTTGAGTTTGCGGGGGGAGATACAATAATGGATTTTGAATTCGAAGAGGAGTATGCAAATATTCCCACAGGTGTTGAAAGTTTTGTGGATATGGAATCCATTTTAACTCAAAATACAATTATCAAAAATAAAACCATTATTGAAGACCAAACTCAACAAGATCAAACAGCACAAAGAGAAATTCTGGAGAATGCTGTTGTTGGCCAGATTGTTGTTGACAACAATGCTGAAAACCCTCAAGAAAATTCAGAAGTGCCAATAAGAAGATCCACTAGAGAGAAAATGTATGCAATATCTTCGGATTATGTAGTTTACCTTCAAGAACATGAGTTTGATGTTGGCATGTTAGAAAATGACCCCATAAATTTTCAACAAGCCATACAAGACTCTAATTCTAGCAAGTGGATCGATGCCATGAATTAAGAAATAAAATCTATGGCTGACAATGATGTTTAGGAAATTGTCCCATTGCCTAAAGGAGCGAGACCCATTGGTTCAAAATGGATATTTAAGACCAAGAGGGATTCGAAAGGTAATGTGGAGAAATATAAAGCTCGTCTTGTCGCTAAGGGTTTTACACAAAAGGAAGGCATCGATTATAAAGAGACTTTCTCTCCAGTTTCATTGAAAGACTCTTTAAGGATTATATTGGCATTAGTTGCGCATTTCGATTTGGAGCTTCATCAGACGGATGTTAAGACAGTATTTCTTAATGGTGACATTGATGAGACGATCTATATGGTGCAACCAAAAAACTATGTGTCAGGAGACACAAAGTCTATGGTGTGCAAACTTAAGAAATCCATCTATGGGCTAAAGCAAACGTCTCGTCAATGGTATTACAAATTTCATCAAGTGATTATCTCGTTTGGTTTTGAGACAAACCTAGTGGATGAGTGTATATACCTTAAGTTCTGTGGGAGTAAGTTTGTGTTTCTGGTTTTATATGTAGATGACATATTGCTTGCCAGCAATGATATAAATATGTTGCAAGAAACTAAGAACTTTTTGATGAAGAATTTTGAGATGAAAGATCTTGGTGATGCATCATTTGTCCTAGGGATTGAAATACTGAGGAATAGAACCCAAGGTATTCTAGGTTTATCCCAAAAGAATTATATCGAAAAGGTTCTCATTAGATATGGCATGCAAAATAGTAAACCAGGAGATACCCCAGTGGCAAAAGGAGACAAGTTCAGTCTCAATCAGTGCCCCAAGAATTCCTTAGAAAAGGAAGCAATGCTAAAGTATCCATATGCCTCAGTTGTTGGGAGCATCATGTATGCCCAAGTGTGTACGCGTCCGGATATTGCGTTCATCACTGGTATGTTAGGGCGATACTTAAGTAACCCAGGACCAGATCATTGGAAGGCAGCCAAAAGGGTCTTGAGGTACCTACAGCGAACAAAAGATCACATACTCACGTATCGGAGATCGGAAAAGCTTGAGGTCATAGGGTATACCGACTCTGATTTTGGAGGATGTCAAGATAGCATGAAATCGACATCCGGCTACATTTTCATGTTAGCTGGAGGAGCCATATCATGGAAGAGTGCTAAACAGTCACTTATAGCATCTTCCACAATGGCCGCAGAGTTCATTGCATGTTATGAGGCATCAAATCATGGTGTATGGCTCCGTAATTTTGTCACTAGGCTGCGTATAGTGGACTCAATTGAGCGACCACTAAAATTGTATTGTGACAATAATTCAGCCGTACTTTACGCAAATAACAACCGAAGTTCGTCAAAGTCCAAGTACATTGACATCAAGTTCTTGGTTGTAAAGGAGAGAGTGCAAAAGAGTCAGTTATCCATAGAACATATAGGGACAGACTCCATGTTAGCGGATCCACTTACTAAAGGATTACCACCCAATAAGTTTGAAGAGCATGTTGCTCATATGGGTGTAATTTCTGTTAGGGAAATTCAGTTTTAGTGGGAGTCTGTTGGTTGTTTATTTTAATGTTCTATTTACTTATTGTAATTTTGGATATGAAACTTGTGACAGAAAACAAGTTATTTATGTTGTATGCATGGTACTGCAAAAGGATTGTTATATGTATTCTATCTCTCATTTTTGTTTTGACCTTACAATTAAGTATGTAATTTGCAAATTGTTCATTTGAATTTTGCATTTTACAACAAGTTTATGAAATTTAGTTTCAAGTTTTAAGTGGGAGACCAAGTTAGAAATTGGCACAGTAAGATCACAATTGCGTGTAATTTCTATGCTACACATCCACATCATGATTCATGTCATTTGGTTATGTTAGTACTGAGATTATTCATGGTTTAGTCATGACTAATATAAATGTGACGAAAGCCGCTTTAGTCCTTTGCTGATGTAATTGATGGACGGAATTGGTTTGGGAATACATAAAGATGACAGAAAAGTATGTGCGCACATAAGGTTAACAATACATAATTAAAAGAGTATGACATATTGCTCAAGTGGGAGATTGTTGGATCATATATCCAACGTTGAGCATATATGTAATATAATTATGAATTGTATACTGTCAATATGATTGTCACAATTAAAGTGATCTAATATGGAATTAAGACATTAGACAATCTATGTATTTAATAGGATGTGGTCCATAAATGTGTAGAATATTGAATTTAGGCAAATATCAAATCATTGATGGACTGATTTGAAATTTGCAATTAAGAAAACTGCCATTTAAGAGGTTTGTGTGGGCCACACGGATATTGACGCGGCCGCACGGTTATTGATGCGACAGCACGAATATTGATGCAGACGCACAACATACCTTTTTCAATTTGGCAGATAACCATATATATTTCTATATATAAGGATTGGTCCCCAAGGCACAAGATAACCAACTCAACTCATAATTCTGAAAAGTGGTTATTTTTCTAAGAGAGAATTTTGAGTGCCTTCTCCCTTCTTCCTCCATTAAAGAATTGAGAGGAGAGATCCGTAAGGAAATTGGAAAGGATTTCTCAAGGGCGTATCTTGTTGCCTTGGAAGATCTAATCCACAACCCAACCACAAAGGCGAGAATGACTTCTTGCCGTTCAAGACTTGTCTTGCGCTCACGGAGACGGCTTGCTCAAGACTTTGGGGTATTCCATGGCAAACGGCATGGAATCAGGTATAATTCCGCACTTAAGATTATGTTTTCGGGTATCTTTGGCATAGGACGGTCCTTAGGTTTAAGGTGGGGATTGTTTCTTCTTCCCCGGGGTGTAAGTGTTTGACCCCTAGATGAGATGTAATTGTTTGATCTCTAGATAAGGCGTAATTGTTTGGCCTTTATGATCCCCCAACAATATTTGTGTCTATTTAACAGGACAATGACTAGCACTAGCAACATATTTGAATCACGATAAATAGGATCATCGAAGATTGCCATTAATTAGAGATATCCTCTTAGAACACTTAATTGATAACCCAAGAAAATGAAAGGTTTACACCTCTTACTTATTCTCATATGCTTATTCTCCTTTCATCTTCCATCAAACAGCTTCGCCACAAATGAAACTGACATGTTTGCACTTCTCATAATATGTTACGCTAAATATGTGCTTGTAAATTAGTGTGACTAATGACCTATCACAGTTGATGGAGGAGTAATTAAAAGGTCCTCAAGTGAGATAATGAACCCCATGATGTATCACCCATATCTCTTCCTGGATGATGATTCATTCGTATCTAAAGCATGTAATACTTATTTTAATTTTCTAGTCCTTCGAAGAAAATTATTTGAATTTCAGTTAATTTTTCAATTGACAATTATAAAAGAAATTTTACTTAAGATATCGCTAGCTAATTCGTATATGTATGCATGGTTCATGTTTTTAATTTCTTTATAAAATTTGAATTTATACATAGTTAATTTACAGGGTTCGTTCTTAACAAACGTAAATTATACACTAATTTATACATGATTTGAACTTTATTCACGCTATAAATCAGTGTAAATCAGATTTTAGTTAGCACGAATGAAGTAAAAACTATGTATCAATTATACTGTTTACAAATAATGTATAACTTATGTTGCTGATTGAAAAATAAAAATATAATTAAATACTTTATTAAATGTTGCTTAACCATTTTTTTAATTAAGACAAAAGGTTTTGTAACGTCTTCCAAATTTTCATTTGTGACAATGGTGTAACATTATTTGAAGTATCAATATATTTTTCTTTTTAATATTTATAAAAAAAATAAGTTTGTATAATTAAGGCCACCCTTAAAATTATACTCGGTTCACCCTTAAATTTATAGTATATGGTTCACATTAATTAATGAATTATATATAATTTGCACTTCAATTCAAAAGTACAAAATATATAAAATTTTGGATTTCTTTTTATTTATTTTCTCATTTCACGTGACAAGGTAAAGGGCCTTTTTTTCCTTCCGACAAAGGATAATGGGAGCTTTAGAAGTCATGGAAAATTTTGAAAAAGCAAATCCACTACTCACGCGTGATAATGTGCAATTTGCTGGTCAAAAGTGACCCAATTTGTACTAAATATATATGCACCCAAAAATATTATGCACACCCAAAAGCTTTCTTTTATGTATATAAAAAATAAAAAATACTTCGAAACAAAAATCGCAGACCGGAAAACAAAGTAAAGATAAAATTGAAACTTTAAAAAAATGTAACTTGCATTTATTACCTGCTTTTTGCACATTTTTAATTCGGATACAAATCTGTTAAGCCATCAGATACAAATCTGTTAAGCCAAAAGACATCATCCGATTAGGTCGAAAGATACTAATTAAGTCATGATTATTTAAGCCTAATTCGGTTACACCATTTTATTTCGGCCAGTCCAATCAATTACGATTATGCCAAATTTTGGTATTTCCGTTAGACAGTATACTGGCCAAATTTTGATAAATTTTAATTCGGATAATATTAAATCATTATGAAGGCTTCAGATTAAGATATATTTTGGGAGCGAGTGAATGATATAAAACAATTAATCGCGGAGGAAAATAAGCATGGTTTATAAGTAGTTATACATCATTCGAAAATAGTAATTAATTGATGCATCATTTTTATTTTATATATTCGTTCTAACTAATATGATCGATCTGCACCAATTTAGGGATGTCTCAATTTCCATGAGAATGAGTGAAAATTTGAGGCTAACAGATATAAATGAATACATAAGCTGAAAATAATTATTATGCATATCTGAATTTTTATTATTTCAAAAATTATACGTATTAAATTTTAAATTATAAAGTAGATAATTTTGAGGTCTTTTCATACATGAATATGTAAGGATATGCAATAATATTGATTGACCAAAAGATAAAATGATTTCAATGAAAAAAGGTTCAATAAAATTATTTTAAAATTGAATTCTTATGGTCGTAACGAGTAATTTCTAAATTCATGCATATATGATTATGAAAAACAAACATCTCACTCTAATTATTGTGTTTGTACGTATACTAATTAAAGCAGATTTATTGTGTTTGTATACTAATTAACCACCATAATAAAAACAACTTCCGTTTGAAAAAAAAAATATTTAAAAAGAAATTCAAAGATCGTTGTAGAACGGAAGTAGGCACTCTTGTCAAATCATTAGATTCACCGAAAACAAAATTTACGGATTAATAAAATAAAATAAAATACTCAATCCTGAGAATAGGAAATGCAAATTAAACCATGTGTATAGTCTAGATGGGGTTGGTTTCGGAGATGGATTCTCTTTCTTCTTTTTTATTAATAGTCTAGAACTCTAGATGGGGTTGGTCTGATATGAAAAGATTTGTTACAGATTTGCACGGAGAGGCTGTCACAGAATCCGAAGAAAATATTAATGGAGAAGGTAGTGAGTGCGTATCCTCTGAGTCTCTGATATCATTTATTTTGCGTAGGGCGCGTCTATGGTACTATGTATAGCACAATTTAGTTTGCAATACGGATTAATATTTTTATTTTTTTAATTTTAACGATCGATTCAAACCGTTTAACATGATTTTTTTATGAATATGTACTTACGGACTGAATTTTATATTTTAGAAAAAAATTTACTATTTTTTAAAATAGATAAAAAATCATTGTTTTTGGATGGTCCAGAATTTTTAGATCAAGTAATTTTCTACCTATCTTATATTTTGAATAGTGCGTAGCGACTACTACGTCTTCAAATTATCTATGACATGATCTTCACATATTGTGTATTGAAGCTTATTAACAGTAACTTTTTCAGATGTTTATATATTGTCATATGAATATTGGATTCGCATAATTGTTTTTTTTCATAATGTTCATACAATCTATAAGAACAAAATGAGTCTAATATTGAATAATTTCCATGTCTATGTTCATATATTTTATTTTAACTGTTTTTATGTTTAAATCTCAAAAACTAGATTATTTTTATCTAAAATTGATTTGTGCGTAATATTATTTCTTCTCGCAAAGCATTTAGATATAAGAGAAAACTATATATGTTTTGTGTTATCTCATATTAATTGAATGAAATTATTTCGGCAAATAAGTGATGTGCGAGTTAATATTAATGCCTTCTTGTATTGATTATTGCAATTTTTGTTATTTTAGTCAATCGTGCTTTGTTGACAATTATATGTATGGCATTAATTGATTATAATGATTTGTAGGTTACTTGACAAAATAGGTTTATTCAAAGTATATGTTTAAAAAAAAAATATACTATATATCACTTTGTATATTACATCTATTGTTAACACATTAAATCATGTTTAAAGAAAATTTATGTTTGTACGGACATCTTATTATTTAAAAAGATGGTCAAGTTTAATTAGGATTAAAAAAATTAAGTTCCTTGGGCCGGCTAGCTTGTTGATCAGCTACTAGTGATTTGCTCTCGGGTACCTCGGGCAGGGCAGGGCAAAACCCGGGACGGGTAGCGGGCACAACGGGTACGGGTACAACGGGTACTCGGGTACAACGGGCACGGGTAGACGGGTTTTTTTTTTTAAAGTCTGCCCTGCCCGTTTCAAACCCGTGCCCGTCTCGGGTTTCCGGGTAGACGGGTAGACGGTTTTTTTTTTTTTTTTTTTTTTTCTGTTTTCTGTTTTTTTTTTACAGTGTGGGACCCACCCGGTTTGTGATTTGAATCAATTACTATTTGGGGGGAAGGGAAATTTTTTTGAAAAAATGGGTTTTCGGGTAGCGGGTACACCCGGGGTGGGTTCGGGTACACGGGTATTCGGGTTCGGGTACGGGTACACCCGGATTTTTTCCAAAAATAGAGGACCTGCCCGTTTGAGACCCGTACCCGTGTACCCAGGTATATATACCCGCGCTCGGGTAAGGGTACCCCGGGCACCGGGCACGGGCGGACCGGGTTCGGGCAGCCCCCCACGGGTTGTGTCAAACCACTATCAGCTACAAGGATGGACTAAGAATTATAATATCCTTTTTTCCTTACGACAAAAGATAATGGGAGCTTTAGAAGTCATGGCAAATTTTTGAAAAAGCAAATCCACTACTCACGCGTGATAATTTGAATATCATATATAAAAGAATACACATCACATCACGCTTTTTTAAAAATTAAATTCGTAAATATCTGTACAGATTTCATTTTTAATGAGTGTCAATCCTGCACAAATGAATATATAATTTGTACTTTATTCACACGAGGGTGGATCTACACTTAGCTTAGGGGTGCTAAGCCATGATTTTGTAACGTCTTCCAAATTTTCGTTTGTGGTGTAACATTATTTGAAGTATCAATATATTTTTCTTTTTAATATTTATAAAATAAATAAGTTCGTATAATTAAGGATACTCGGTTCACCCTTAAATTTATATATAATTTGCACATTAATTAATGAATTATATATAATTTGCACTTCAATTCAAAAGTACAAAATATATAAAATTTTGGATTTCTTTTTATTTATTTTCTCATTTCACGTGACAAGGTAAAGGGCCTTTTTTTCCTTCCGACAAAGGATAATGGGAGCTTTAGAAGTCATGGCAAATTTTGAAAAAGCAAATCCACTACTCACGCGTGATAATGTGCAATCTGCTGGTCAAAAGTGACCTAATTTTTTATTGACTTAATTACCCAATTTGTACTAAATATGCACCCAAAAATATTATACACACCCGGCCAAAAGCGTTCTTTTATCTATATCAAAACATAAAAAAATACTTGGAAACAAAAATCTCAGACCGGAAAACAAAGTAAAGAAAAAATTGAAACTTTCAAAAAATGTAACTTGCAAAAATATTACCTGCTTTTTGGACTTTTTTTTCATATTTTTTTGACATTATTACTTTTTTTTGATTAAATTTTTACATTATTACTTAATTTTTAATTATTAAGTAGCAAGATTTCAGAAAAGGAATTCAAAAATTAACACGGCACGTCGAAATAGGCCTTACCAAGTCGTGTTATGTTGATAAACGTGTTGTGTTAAGCTTCAGTACTGTGTGGCATGATACGACACTACATGTTTCAAAATTTTGACGTGTTGGCACGGCACGTGATCCGAATATGTCTAAACACGGCACGGCACAACTTCAATAAACTATCTCAGAAAAAAATATACGTATGAAATTATTATGCATATTTGAATTTATAATTTAATAAAATATACGCATGAAATTAAAAACTATAAAGTAGATAATTTTGAGGTCTTTCATACATGAATATGTAAGGATATGCAATATTGATTGACCAAAAGATGAAATGATTTCAATGAAAAAAGGTTCAATAAAATTATTTTAAAATTGAATTCTTATGGTTGTAACGAGTAATTTGTAAATTCATGCATAAATGAAAACAAACATCTCACTCTAATTATTGTGTTTGTATACTAATTAAAGTAGATTTATTGTGTTTGTATACTCATGTGCATGAGTTGGTTCTTGTACCCATAAAATCTCATCCCGCACAATTCCGTGACAACTGAAACATTTACGCTCATTAAGATCTTAATGAACCCTTGTACAATCATGTAGAAACTAAAATTTACAAAAACATGAATCATACATGAATCATACACGATCGAATAAGTGATATCTTAAGTAAATTTTATATCATAATTGTCAATTGAAAAATTACCTGGAACTCAAAATAATATTCTTTGGAGAACTACAAATTAAATTTAAAATAATGATTACATACTTTTAAGTACGGATAAAGACATCATCCAGGAAGAGATATGATCGAGGGATACATTTTTTTCTTATGATGCTCATGCTCCTACTGTTCATTATGACATCACTTAGAATACCTTTCAACTCCCTCGTCAACTGTGACAGGTCTGGTTACTTAACCAATTGCACGACCATTAATTTATTTCTAACAAATTAATTAAGATTATCATCATCCTCCTATATATAAATGAGGCCACATGCATACTCTATTGAAGCCATCAATATTCACACAACAGATAAAGCAATGAAGTTATTATTGGCAGTAGCGCTTCTGGTTCTGGTTTTGGTTCCATTACAGTGGGAGAATGCATGTGTGAGCGGGTCAGACTCAGAGTCAGTAGTACAGTGCAGGGAAGAGGAGAGATCGGCTCTTCTACACATCAAAGCTTCAATTCACTTTCCTATTCACTCTTTAGATGGCAAGTGGGAAGGACAGGAGTGCTGCCGATGGGAAAGAGTCACCTGCCATCCAATCACCCGCCACGTCACTCAACTTGACCTCGGTGTTTACGATGATGATATCTCGTTCGATTATGATCATGGGGGTATTTTACTAAATGCGAGTATGTTCTTGCCTCTCCGTGAACTAAGATCTCTGTCATTATCGGCACATGGCATATACAATTGTACTGGTATGTATCTTCACGTTTCTTTCTTGTTTAAGAATTATGTATAATACGTACCCGGCCCGACTGTATATATGGCTGGTGCTGATTAACAATGATATTACAAGTACTATATAACGTAGTTCTCATTTTGCATTAGATTTGTGTTGGTTACGGGTACTTTACATATATATCTGCTTAATTTATGAAGACTATAAAACTACTCAACTGTGTAATTGCTCCAATTTTAGGACAACTTACTTATTGATGAATGAATTTTTAGTAAATTAAGGCACCAAGCCTTTACTATAAATTACTTGCACTTTCCAATTGTATTTCATAAATGCCAATTTTCTAGTAGAACAAGTGCAATACAAAAAAATAAAAAAATAAAAACAACCTCCAAAATGTATATTTACTTTAGTTCATTAGAGTAACTACTGGTCAATTTCAGGTTTATTCGTGTTAAGAAAAGAAGAATGAAATAAACAAATCCTAACGCAATTTTTCATTTGTTCTTTTTCAGCACTTGAAATATGGTACAATTTAACTAAGTTGAAGCATCATGTATGTATACCGAACTTAACAATGACATTACAAGTTCTAATTAACGTACTATATATATATTAATTTGAACCCATGCACCAAGCCTCTACTATAAATTACTTTCACTTCCCAATTGTATTTTCAGATTCGAATTTTCAAGTACAACGAGTGCAATATTTACAAAAAACTAAAAGTCTTAAACAACCTCAAAAATATAAATTCACCTTAGTTAATTATAATAACTGGTTAATTTGTGGTTTATTGGTGTTAAGAAGAGAAGAAAGAAATGAGCAAATTCTAATGCAATAAATCTTTCCTCATTCCTTTTCAGGACTTGAAACATGGTCCAATTTGACCAAGTTGGAGATTTTAGACCTTTCTGAGAACTCCCTGGACGGAAGCATCATACATGATTTAGCAAGTGTTCCATCACTTCGTAAACTCGACCTGAGTGATAATAATATAAACAACAGCAACGGTAACAAAATTCAATTAATTAATGCTTTATTTAATTAATGTGCTTGCTTCCTTCTTTAATTGATCAAGAAAGGTTCTCCATGTATTCGTGATCCATCTTTTGTATTGAATGACATATACTTTTTAATGTCAGGGTTTGAATCTTGGTCCAATTTGACTAAGCTACAGATGCTAGACCTTTCACACAACGACCTCCCTACAAACATCATTTCCTCCTTGGCCAAAGTATCATCACTTCGAGCACTTTATCTGGAAGATAATAATGTGGGAGACTGTATTAATGTCCAAGGTAATTAACCTCGATCTCATAAATGAACCATTAATTAATTTTATATTATATGACAACAACAAGTCTTAATTCTTTTATATATTTTCTTAAATCTGACCGATATATATTTTAATGGACACAGAGCTTATAAATGCACTAAATTTGGAGGTGCTTACTCTACGTGATTGTGGGCTTTCTGGGAGTTTACCCTATTTGGGACATTTGTCTTCTCTAAAAGCCCTTTCGTTGGCGGGCAATGATCTAAATAGCACTTTATCATTAGCAGGTAATGATAATGTAATACACAATTGAACCTTGTTGTCAATAGGGAAGAAGTTATAATTTCTGCAGTATCTCTACACGTACCGGTAGACCATATATAGATGTTTGACATCATATATACAATTTGCTCAAAATAGTATAATATACAACACTAACATAATTAACAATATTAATTATTCTTGTTGTCTGGTGGTATTAGATCTTAATTAGTCATTTACTAATGGTAGGGCTGCAATGAATAGTTAGATAAGGGCCCAGTTATATTTTTATTTATCTTAATGCATATTAAGGAAACTTTGCAGTTCTCCTTGAAGACTTGAACCATTGCTTGGGCACTTTAAAATAATCTAGAGAGTATTCCTCAAACATTCTCTATTTCATATCAGAACAATCAACATATATTTTTATTTTATGCAATTCAGGCCATAAAACTATTGTTTATTTTAAATTCTTTTTGTAGCTACTTCTATATATGTGTTTCTGGCATATAACACCGAGTCTTAAAACAAAACAAAACAAAAAGAAAAAAAAAAAAGTGAAAACATAGAAATTAAGAAACGCTATCTCATAATTGACCTCATTGATTTCACATAGATTAATCTTATTTGATGATCTTTCTCGTTAATATTATAGGATTATGCCAACTGAAGAATCTTGAAGAGTTAGATCTTTCATATAACGATTTCGCTGGAAATCTTCCTCCTTGTATGGGAGATCTTTCTTCTCTGAAGCTAATCGACTTGTCATATAATCAATTTCAAGTAAAATTTCCTTCATCCATTTTTGAAAGACTTGTGTCCTTAAGATACCTTTCCCTATCCTATAACCAGTTTGAGGGGACTCTGTCCATGAGGTCATTTCGCAATCTTGAAGTTCTGATGCTCTCAACTTATGATTCATCGAGCTTCCAAGTGGAATTTGTAGATGATCTGCCTTTTCAGCTTCAGGTTCTTGAACTCGCTAATTGCATTCTTGATGTTGAGCCCACTTTCTTGTATTCTCAGTATAAATTACGAGTGTTGGATCTCTCTAATACTGGCTCCAAGGGTCCTCTTTCAGCTGTGTGGTTGTTAGAAAACAATACGAACTTGATCAAATTAGATTTGCACAAAAACTTCTTCACAGGGCCTCTTCAACTTCCGTTTTTAACTCATGAAAAACTCTCGCTATTGGATATATCTAACAACCATCTTGGCGGAGAATTACCGGGTAACATTACCACTAAGCTTCCAAATTTATTGTCCCTGATCTTATCAAAAAACTATTTTCAAGGCCCTCTTCCTCTCATCTCTACACGCAATCTCCGTACTCTAGATTTATCTAGCAACAATCTCACTGATGATATACAGAATAGTTGTTCGAGGATTCAGCTTTCTTTTCCCGATTTTACGGATCTATCAAATAATAAATTCTATGGATCTTTCCCTCACAACTTGAATTTTACTCAAGGTTCAACATTATTGTTAAATGATAATAACATAAGTGGAGAGATTCCTTTTAGCATTTGCAATACCAGTTTCGAAGTGTTGGACATCAGTAACAATGAACTAAATGGTGTTTTACCTAATTGCATTGGAAGAGCTAATATTCCGTCGTTGATGTTGAGTGGAAATCATTTAGAGGGATCCTTACCATTGGAGATGTGTTTTGAGAACCGTTATGTGTTTGACCTTTCAGATAACAAGTTTTCTGGATCAATTCCTCCTTGCTCTAATGGCACAACCATAGAAATTATAAATGTGAGCCACAACAACCTAACTGGAAACTTTCCGATAACATGGCTGAATATGTCTTATATATATGCCATTGACATTGGAGAAAATTATTTATCTGGAGAGCTTCCAATTGGTATGGAATTCAATCTCGGTATGCTCATAGCAAGAGAGAATATGTTTGGAGGACCTATACCAGAACAAATATGTCAATTCAAATATTTACGCATACTAGATCTGGCCCACAACAATCTTTTTGGAGAAATACCCTCGTGCATTATAGATATGGGATCAACAGCCGATAATTCCAATTTCTTCGGTCCTATTACAAAAAGATATGCTGCGGATGAGCTGAACATTGATGTCAAATCTCTCTTACACATTAGTTATGAACTCGACGGATATGATGAAGACGAAGATAACGCAGAATTAACAAATTTTGGAATGGAACTTATATTAAAAGGAAGGTTAGATTTATATTTGCATAATATTTTACAAATGCAGTGTATAATTGATCTGTCTTCGAACAAACTAGCAGGCAAAATTCCCGAAGATATCGGTCGAATGAATAGGTTGATAACACTGAACTTGTCGTACAACCATTTAAGCGGTGCAATACCAAATTCCATATCCAATTTGCACCAATTAGAAAATTTGGACCTCTCTCACAACTCTTTGGCGGAAGAAATACCGAGAGAGCTGATTGAACTAACCTTCCTGACATCCTTCTCTGTGGCATATAACGATTTATCCGGTCCTACATTAGGTGTGGAAGGACAATTTAGTACATTTGATAATAGCAGTTATGAAGGCAACCCGAATCTCTGTGGGCCTCCCCTGTCAAAAAGTTGTATCCCTACTCTTGGCACAAGACAGCCTTCCCCGAATGAAATGAGTGATGACCAAAGGTATGAAGACACTGATTTTCTCATATTGTTCGGTTCTTTCTCCCTTTTCTTTGTGGTCAGTTTTTGGGGATTCATTGTTGTTCTTTATTTTAAGAGAAATTGGCGCTATGTTTTGTTTACTTTGGTGGATTGGTATGGTGATATGATATATGTGAATGTTGTTCTTTTGACGAGAAAGATTGGAGCTGCTCTAACTCGAAGGGGGTACTTGAAGGACCACTTGTTTCAGTTTTAGTTTGAAAGGATATGTTTTTTATATCTTTCATGAATAACTACCTAATATTGATGTACGATATATTGTGAATCTCAATGAACTTTTGGCTTGAAAAAATATGCAAGAGAACTTTCGCATATTTATTTTATGCTGATGCATGTTTTACAAATTTCTCAAGTGCCCTATAATTGTTATTACTCGTAAACTAGGAACCATTATGTGATATTATGTAAAGTAGATAAATTATATGATTCTATACACAATCGATCTTCTTCCCCGTCAATGGATCGGTCCAATTGGCGGCGAGGGGGCCGGGGAGCACCTACCACCACATCAGCCAAGGCCTTAATTATGTAGTGATGCATGCTCCGATGGTTCAGCTCGAGATAACAAAACAATAGCTCTTCTAAGTAGTCCCAATCAAATGCTTGAAATTGATGGGCCTTCGCGTAGTGATGCAGCATCTCCTGCATGGACTGCTTGAAATCCCGGTACGGGTCCTCAGAATACGTGCTCACTGCAATGCCGTCTCCTGGAATATTAATCAGTGGCGTATGATCACTTGATGATGATGACGTGCCATCTAATTCCAGGGCCGAGGAGCTGGATGCTAGCACTGACTTATAATCACTTGATATTGAATTTGATGATGACGTGAATGGCGACACGGCCACTACTTCTGATTTAAGCACTGGATGGTCAAGAGTTATCAAGCTCGAAGTGGAGGGAGACACGAAGAATCGGTGGTATGACGGTGGCACCGTGAGCTCCTCCTCATCCTCCTCCTCATCCTCTAGCAGTTGGTCATTATTTAAATTGCGATCAGAGAGACCTTGTGAGCGAAAACTATAAAAAATGGCACCTTCCGTTACTTGGGCGGCATGGGGATCGGAGCTGTTAAATTAATAGTCCAGGCAAATTGGTCATTTTTGCACAACATAATCTGTAATCTAAGTATACTCAGATATAATTAAGAGAACAGTTTGGTGTTATTTGCAAAACACAATTCAAGGTATGGGATGTCATACGTTCAAAATAAGTTAATGGGACGTAACAAGGCTGACCGGGGCCGTATTGTTTTCAATCTGACAAATGGGGAGGTTTATCTGGATAATGGGTCTATGGACAAGGAGTGCTTGGTTGGCAAAGGCGTGAGTTCGGTAACAATTGAGGAATTGGCAGAGGAAGGTCTTCAAAGGGAAGGTAGGGGCTTGGCCCTGATGGAGGAGGGGGATACTATGGTTACTCCACAGAATGTACTTGAAGTTAGTGGTGAACCAGAGATGCAGCAAGGACCTCCACCTGGTTTTGAGCATCAGCCACCATCCATTCTCGAGGAAGGACCTCAATTCGATCCAGAGACTGAAGGACCCTTCGACATGCATGGTGCAAGTGCAACTGTAACTATGGACTCAACTGGAAGCCCATGGGGATTGGGGTTACTTATACAAGGTGAAGGGAACATCAAGCGGAATACAAGACTCAAGGCAAAGCAGAGCAAAGTTAATTATAGCGCAGCAGCTGGCAAGCGGTCATACAAAAAGAAATACAACAAGGCTAAGGGTGCCAAGCTGGAATATCTCAATTCCCTCAATCCCCTTGACATGGAGCAGGCTAAGTTGGTGGTACAATTGGCGGGGGAGGAACTCCAGGGTGCCATAGAGAATGAAGTGGCCAAGATGGTCATGGCCTAGGAAAGAGGCTATGAGAAGGACTAGGGGGGTTGATTATCCAGCATGTTTTTATAATTTTTTAATGATTAGCTTAGACAACTTCATGTTTTGGGGTAGAGACTGCTTATTCTGGTGGTCTAGTATTTATTGGGAAGTAGGAAGGGATTATGGTAAGAAGGGGGTGTGTTTTCTGTTT
Source organism: Carex littledalei (assembly GCA_011114355.1). Classification (NCBI taxonomy): domain Eukaryota; kingdom Viridiplantae; phylum Streptophyta; class Magnoliopsida; order Poales; family Cyperaceae; genus Carex; species Carex littledalei. The sequence continues at coordinate 49,914 of CM022079.1, forward strand.
CTTCTTTTGGGCTCTGTTAGAGTATTATGCAAGTTGGATCGATGTCAAGTCCTTCAAGGACAAGCTGGTGGCAAGGGGGCCGATCTTTGGGTTGATAGTTGTTGTGTAAGGTTCAAGGCAGTACAACTTGTAAGGGCCTTATGCAGTGTTAGTAAGATGTCTCTCAGTTTTAATGAATTTTTTCTCTCCAGTTTTAAAATATTGTCTTGGAATGTGCAGGGTCTCAATGAAAAGGATAAGAGACTAGCCGTAAGGCAGACTGTTCTTCTGGAAAAACCTGATGTATTGTGCTTGCAAGAAACGAAGTTATCCACTGTAAATAGTACTTTTGTGATGCAAACGTGTGGTAGACGGTTGAGGCAGTTTGAATATCTGCCCGCACTGGGAACGAAGGGGGGAATCCTAATTGCTTGGAATGAGAAAAAGCTCACATATGTAAGCTGCTCAAAAGGTACATATAGTGTCACAGTCTCTCTGAAATATGGAAGTGAACTAATTCAGTTGACATCAGTTTATGGTCCAACAATAGCAGCAATAAGAAGGGACTTCTTTCAGGAAATTAAGGACATTAAGCCAGTTGACAGTATGCCCTGGTTGATTTGTGGGGATTTCAATGTTACCTTGATGCAGGAAGATAGAAATAATCTGAATAATGTGAATTGGGGGCAGTCTGTCAAATTTGCGGAGCTGATAATGGAGTTAGAGCTTATCAACTTGCCAATGGCAGGGAAACAATACACATGGTCAAACTCAAGGACAATGGCCAAGTTAGATAGATTTCTTATATCACCAGCTTGGAATAATTCATTTCCTAACTCCAAACAAGAAGCCCTGGCAAACACCTCTTCAAATCATAACCCAGTTTTATACACTGCTCAATCCCGATTTAAAAAGAGCTTTTTTCAGATTTGAAAATGGCTGGCTGCTCTCTGACCAGTTCAAAATGTTTGTCCGAGCTACCTGGCAAAATTTGGGGGTGTCAACCACAGCTCAGGAGTTACATACAAAGCTAACTCGCCTGCATGCAGCTATAAAAGAGTGGACAAATTGAAAAATTGGATGCATTAAATCTCAATTGATGGTGTGCCGGGACTATCTGGGTTGGCTTGGGAAGGTGGAGGAGACAAGGAGTGTCTCACAACTGGAGAAATGGGTAAAAGCCACACTCAAAAGAAGGTTTACTTCCCTCAGTGTCATTGAAGAGGCAATATGGCGGCAGAGAGCTAAAGTGAGATGGGAACTCAAAGGCGACAGAAATACCGGATACTTTCACTCATTAGCCACTTCTTCCAAAAGAGCGAATACTATCAATTCTGTGGAATTCCAAGGACAAGAATATACCTCTGAGGCAAGTAAAGCAAAAAATTTCTGGGAATTTTATGTTGCACTAATGGGCAAAGAATTTGCTGGCATGCCGGCTATAAATTGGAATAACCTATATGCTCCCAGTAATGACCTGCACCTAATTGCTGACAGTATAACAATAGATGAGATTATGGAAGTTATTGGCGAAATGCCTGATAACAAAAGCCCTGGTCCTGATGGGCTTACTGGAGAATTCTTTAAGGAATTCAAAGATGTGGTTGCTCAAGATTTACTTAGAGTCTTCAAAGATACTCTAGACAGAAACGTGCCTCTGGACCATCTCAATACTTCTTACATAGTACTTATTCCAAAGAAAGACGGAGCCAAGAAACCGCAGGACTTCAGACCAATCAGCTTAGTGCATAGTGTACAGAAGAGAGCATGGTTACTGCTCTCAAGTACAACCTTGACCAGGTATTGATATCCAACAGTAAATAAAAATTAATATCCAACATTAAATAAAAAAATAGAAATGTCTATGATTAAATATACTGTTATATATTGACATTTTGTCAAATGCACCTTGTGTAGTTGCCATTCTCTGAGAGGTGGAAGCTAATTGAAGAAGAAATTATGAGACCCCGCAATCACGAAAGGAAGAGAGTGAGACTCTTAGCGGTTTCAAACTATCGCTAGAATAAAAATAAAAAGTGAAGGAAAATTTGCACCAATAAACAGTGAAGGAAAATAAAAATAAAAAGCATTTTTATTTCATTGGTTTCCATTCAAATTTGCACCAGCAACTTTGCTGTTCAGGATTTGCAGACATACCAGACTTTGAGAGTTTAATTTGGGCAATTGGCTATATTATTTTTTGAGTTCTTTATATGTAAATGTAGCCTAACATATGAATTACATGCTCAGGAAGTTTCAGGTCAATTTGGGATTCTGAACTATATCAAATCAGTGTTTTGGTAAGGGGATAGCTGCTGAATTTTAATTGAGTTGCAGTTTTGGGTGTTTGAGAGCTAGATTTCAAAATTAAATTCCCGGAGATTGGCTAAACAGATTTTTTTGTTCTTTTTATGAAAATGTAGGTCTAAGATCAGTCTATAATCTAGGAAATGTTGGGGAATCATAAAGGCCAAACAATTACGCCTTATCTAGAGATCAAACAATTACATCTCATCTAGGGGTCAAACACTTACACCCCGGGGAAGGAGAAACAGTTTCCCACCTTAACCTAAGGACCGTCCTATGCCAAAGCCGACTCATAAAACATAAATCTTAAGTGCGGAACATAATACCTGATTCCATAGATGTTTCAATGGAATAACTCGATCCTTTGAGAGATCGCCAACCGTCTCCATGAGCACGAGACTAGACTCTAATGGCAAGAAGCCCTTCTTGTTGTTTTGTCGTATGGTCGTAGGAGTAAGTCTTCCAAGACAGCAAGATATGGCCCTTGAGAAATCCTCTCCAAATTTCCTAATGGATTTCTCTTCTCTATTCTTTGATGGTAGAAGAAGAAGAGAAGGCACACAGAGCTGTATTTTTCTAAAGAGAAAAACGTATTTTCAGTTTCTGTGCTTTTCTGTGTTATCTTGTGCCTTGGGGATCAATTCTTATATATAGTAACCTATCTGGTTATCTGCCAATTTGAAAAAGGTATTTTGTGTGACTGCATCAAAAACCGTGCTGTCGCATCAAAATCCGTGCGGACGCATTGAAATCCGTGTAGCCCACACAATCCTCTTAAATGGCAGTTTTCTGAATTGCAAATCTCAGAATCAGTCCATCAATGATTTGATATTTGCCTAAATTGTTCTACACATTTATGGACCACATCCTAATGAATATATTAATTGTCTATTACCTTATTTGATCACTTTAATTGACAACCATATATGACAGTAAACAATCCATAATTAGATTACATATATGCTCAATGTTGGCATTAAATCCAACGAGGTTGGCAATAAATCCAACAATCTCCCACTTGAGCAATATGTTATGACTTTTTTAATTATGAATTGTGTTTCTTATGTGCGCACATTTCTTTACTGTCTTCCTTATATATTCCCAAACCAATTCGGTCCATCAACTATATCAACAAAGGACTAAAGCGGCATTCGTCGCATTTATCCGCAACTAAACCCTCAATAATCACATCATTAATACAGCCGAATGACATGAATCATGATGTGGATGTGTAGCATAGAAATTACATGCAATTGTGATCTTCACATGCCTATTTCTAACTTGGTCTCCTACTTAAATCTTGAAACTGAATTTCATAAATTAACTGAATTAGAGGTCAAACATAAACAAGAAACAGAATGTCAAAACTTCATAATATATATGTTACATGTCACAAGTTACATATCCAAAATTACAATGAAAAATAGAACATAAAGTTACAAATAACAAACTCCCACTAAAACTGAATATCCTCAAAAAAGATTACACCCATATGAGCAACATGCTCTTCAAATTTAGCCGGTGTCAATCCCTTAGTAAGAGGATCTGTAAACATAGAGTCTGTTCCTACATGTTCTATTTTCAATTCACCATTCTGTATTTTTTCTTTACTTTACCTTACTTTAGTTTAGCATTGTTTCATATTCTAAATGATGCATCACTAAGATCTTTCATCAGAAAGTTCTTAGTTTCTTGCAACATATTTATATCGATATTGGCAAGCAATATGATATCCACATAGAAATACAAACTTACTCCCACAGAACTTAAGGTATAGAAATTCATTCAGTAAATTTATCTCAAAACCAAACGAGATAATCTCACTATGAATTTTGCAATACCATTGTTCAGACACTTTCTTTAGTTCATAGATGAATTTCTTAAGTTTGCACACCATAGACTTTGTGTCTCCCGACACATAGTTTTCTAGTTGCACCATATAGATTGTTTCATTAATATCACAATTTAGAAACGCTCTCTTAATATCCATCAACTAAAGCTCCAAATTAAAGTGCATAATTAATGTCAATATAATCTTTAAAGAGTCTTTCAGAAAATAAAGTATTGATGATTCAAATAACATATCAATCAATATGCCTTCCTTTGGGCCGACAATATTGATTATATGTAAAACATAATAATCATCACTATACTCTATGTACACATAATTTAACAATCATCAACCTTCCTTTGGGCCGGTTAATGCTTGCATTCATTAAATAAAACCATAGAGAAAGTCTCTAAAACCTTAAGTGACAAGACGAGTTTTATATTACTCCTCATTACTTTTCGAATCCCTTTTAGTTTTAAATATCCATTTGAAACTAATGGGTCTCGTTTCTTTAGGTAATGGGGTAACTTTAATTTCCAATGTCATTGTCAGCCATTAATTATATTTTCTTATTGGCACTTCTGAATTTTCTCGAGAAATTCCAGCATTGTCTGAAACAATCTGGCCTACAACAACATCTTCCAGATATTCTAGAATCTGACTTTGTGTTGTTTGATTATGTTGAGTTTGGTTTTCAATAATGGTTCCATTAAAGATACTTGTATTTTGAGTTAAATGAGATCTATGTCCATAAAATTCTCAACACCTATAGGAATATGTGCACACTCCTCTTCGAATTCAAAATACATTATTGTATCTCCCCCCCGCAAACTCAACATCCTCAAAAAAATTTGCATTTTTCGTCTCGAATACTAAATATTCTGTGGGATTATAAAATTCCTTAATGATAACAATCAAATCTGAATCACGCCCCATAATACCTCTTAATGGACCTCTTCATTATCATAAGACACATGCAATTTGTTTTGTCCCACTTTTCATTTTCCTTCTGATCATCAGAAGTACTCTTATCTGTAAGTGTGGGACATACCTCCTTAATGCAAGGTCTAGATCCTTGACACCGAAAACTATTACTATGTTCTCATGTCAAAATTTGAAGTTTGTTCCATTCAACATAAAAAATGTTGTTTAGGTCTTTAACAATGCTAACTGAAAAATTACGAACCAAAAATCACAAAGATCAACATGAATAAAAAATTCTGAATTTACAAATTACATTCAAATAAAGGCCCAACTTGCTCAAAATATATGAGATGATTTTCTCTTTTGTTACTATACACACGAATTTCACAACCAGGTAAGTTCCCAGGTAAGTCAGGGATCCCTAAGGATTCACTTCGAATTCCGACTTGCCTAGACAGAACTTTCCTAGACATTGTTACATTCATAGTATCGTAACTTATCTTAATAAATTATCACATTTTATGAGCCTTAAAACCATCTTAAAACCGAAGTATCGGTTTCCATTAAGCGGCTACCTTTGGGTAACGGGTCAATTTTTTATGATACTTTGGCGCAATAATAAAGTACTGATAACCTAGAACATACCGAACAACATGCCTTCCTTTGGGCCGACAATGTTGACATATGTGTAAAAAAAATTTTGGTTATCACTATACTTTATTATCACTCACTTGTACCAATAATTTCAACAACCATTATTTTCCTTTGGGTCGATAAATGATTGCATCCATTAAATGCACACCTAATATCTTTTTGTAAAATGAATTTAAATCAATCTTGTCAAAAGAGGTACCTTTGGGTACAATTAGGACTCAATTAATTCAATTCAAGATACATATAACTTTAATGCCTTTATAAGAATTATAATTTATACCTTAGCCATAAAACAAAAGTGCAATTAAATAAATATATAAATAATTGCATCATAATAACTGCATTTTTAATCTCAGAAACTATTCTCTAACTTTTCAGAGAGTTGTGCGGCCCCCACGAAATTTTGTGCGGTCTGCCAAATTAAAAAAGGTATTTTGTGCATCTGCATCAAAAACCGTGCGATCACATCAAAATCCGTGCGGCCGTATCTTTGTCTGAGTAACTATAAAACTGCATTTATTATGCTGAAATTGATCCATGATCTAGAGAGATTTCTTAATTTTGGAAGCACCTTAAATAACTTTTCAAATTTAGAAATTTAATTCCAAATCTATATAACCTTTCAAATTTAGAAGTTTAATTCCAAATTTATATATTTTGTTTTAGGAAATTTATCGAAAAAATAAATAAATTTCACCAAAACCCAAAATTTCATAACTGCCTATTAAAATTTGTGCGGAATTTTGTGTGGCCTCTATGCGTCCGCAAAGAGGGTCGCACAAACTCTGCCAGGACCGAATTTTGATTAGAATTTTGCGATTTCAATTGGAAATCTTCTAGCAAATTATAACCAACTTAATAACTGAAAAATAGACAATTATGGCTGTAAACTTTTACAAGTTTTGTGCTCTCCAAACCAAAATTTTCAGATCTAAAACAATCAAGAAAAATTCAACAAAATTCAACGAAAAAATCATCAATAATTTCTCATTCTCTCTAGATCCTAAAAGACTTAATCCTTCGGCATAGGAAGGCTCTGATACCACTTGTTGGGGAATCATAAAGGCCAAACAATTACGCCTTATCTAGAGATCAAACAATTACATCTCATCTAGGGGTCAAACACTTACACCCCGGGGAAGGAGAAACAGTTCCCCACCTTAACCTAAGGACCGTCATATGCCAAATTCGACTCATAAAACATAAATCTTAAGTGCGGAACATAATACCTGATTCCATTGATGTTTCAATGGAATAACTCGATCCTTTAAAAGATCGCCAACCGTCTCCGTGAGCACGAGACTAGACTATAATGGCAAGAAGCCCTTCTTGTTGTTTTGTCGTATGGTCGTAGGAATATGTCTTCCAAGACAGCAAGATATGGCCCTTGAGAAATCCTCTCCAAATTTCCTAATGGATTTCTATTCTATATTCTTTGATGGTGGAAGAAGAAGAGAAGGCACACAGCTGTATTTTTCTAAAGAGAAAAATATTTTTTCAGTTTCTGTGCTTTTCTGTGTTATCTTGTGCCTTGGGGACCAATTATTATATATAGTAACCTATCTGGTTATCTGCCAATTTGAAAAAGGTATTTTGTGTGACTGCATCAAAAACCGTGCTGTCGCATCAAAATCCGTGCGGCTGCATTGATATCCGTGTAGCCCACACAATCCTCTTAAATGGCAGTTTTCTGAATTGCAAATCTCAGAATCAGTCCATCAATGATTTGATATTTGCCTAAATTGTTCTACACATTTATGGACCACATCCTAATGAATATATTAATTGTCTATTACCTTATTTGATCACTTTAATTGACAACCATATATGACAGTAAACAATCCATAATTAGATTACATATATGCTCAATGTTGGCATTAAATCCAACGAGGTTGGCAATAAATCCAACAGGAAAATCTTAGGTCTGTTGAAGGTCCATGTCTTGTACTGGTATGGGGTTCGGAGTAGAGGCAATCCTGTCCAGTGTGCATTTAAAATGCTGATTTTCACAGATTTAAAGGCCAACTTAAAAATTACCTAACAAATAGTATAAATATCCTATGAATGCAAAGTTTGGGTCTATTTTGTGTGTTTTGAGTTCTCTATTTGACTGTTCAAATGTATTTTTAATTTGAGTTTCAGGTCAGATTTTGCTGTCAGATTTGTCATGAGGTGTTGTTTAGGACTTTTCTGATGTTCATATGGTACCAGCCACACACCCATTCGGTTTTAATGCATTCGCCATGTAAATATGTGAGTCATTTGTCTTATTTGTTCAAATGTTCTTCATCAACCATTAAATAATAACTACATTTAAAGTTGAAGATTGTTATCTTGAACTGTGATCTCTGAGGATTGTTTCGGATAAGAAAAAGTGTCATGGGCATGGTTGTCGGGTTTTAACAAAACAATATAAAAAGGGTCAACAAAATAATATAAAAAGGATAGTCGACCATTATTCAAAATTATTGTTATATTCAACATTGAAAGGGAAAGAAAAATATGAAATGCATATCTCTGACCATTAATTCAAAAGTATTACCATGGGCAGCTCATGCAACTACTAATTTTCAACAATCCAGATTATTACTATAGGCATGTGGGTCGAGTTTTAACATAGACCTCGGGCATAAAATATTATAAAAAGGGTCAACAAAAACATTTGCATGCGTAGCTCATGCTAATAGTCGATTTGAACTCTCCAGACTATTTCCATGGGTGTGTGGTCGGGTTTTAACATGGACCTCTGGCATAAAATAATATAAACTGGGTCAAAAAAAACAATTGCATGCGCGGTTCATGCTAATAGTCGATCTGAACTCTCTAGACTATTTCCATGGGCATGGAGGCCGGGTTTTAGTATGGACCTCTGGCATAAAATAATATAAAAAAGAATCCACAAAACAATTGCATGCGACAGCCCATGGTACTAATATGTCTGACAACTTTATACCTATTTACATGGGCATAGTATCAACTATTTCCATGTACCTTTAATAAAATATAATACTTGAGTGGTTTGTTAGAGACGGGCTCACCCAAAATTTTTTCCATGGGCATATGGGAGACAGTTCCATGCGTAAGCAGCAAGTAGTTACATGGGTTACATGTTCCATGAGCACCCCCATGAAAAAGGTTTACAGAATCAGAAATGTCAATTCTTTTCCATGGGTCTTTAACACCCATGGAAAAAAACAATGCTACCCATGATACAAACAAAAATTCTGGTTGTGTTTGTAGATAATATTTTGTTTTCAAAGATCCGGGAAGCTACCATGTTTAGGCATTTTGGAAGCTACCATGGTTCAAATTATTTAGTGTGTGCACCATTTTCTTAGACTCCCACTCCACTTCCCACATTTTATTAGTCACAAGCTTGAAAGCTGGCACTTTTTTGTTTTTGTTTTGCATTTGAAATTTGACACTTAATGGAGTAAGTGTTGGATGTTAAATAGTTTGTTGATTTTTGTATTTAAAATGAAGAAAATTTTCGGTTTGAATTATTTTAGAACATGTAGAACATTTACATATTTTATATAAAATTAAACAATTTGTGTAATATCACAAACTTATATATACAATTCGTATTTATTTATGTAAGTATTAAATATATGTGCATATGTATTGAGTTTGATATTCAAAATTTAATGTCGCTTATTTGATTCAATCAAACAAATTGAAATTTATTTTGGCTATTTTGGTCTAGTTGTTATTCAGTTGATAAGTTTAATTCGGGTTGGTTTAGTTATATACTAAAAACAGAATAAAATTTTAATTTGACAATTTTATTTCAGTTTTAACCGAACCGACCAGATGAAAACCCCTTACCAAGAGGGCAAGAGGATAAGCAAAAAAAAAAAAAGTGCCCAACTGACTCGGCCGCCTCCCACCCCCGGTCCTCTCCTTCGTTTACCACCCATTATGTCCCTTCCCCTCCTTCTAGGCCTCACTTTCAACACAACGATACCCTCCCCTCTCTATCTTCTCTACTTTCTCGAGCGGAGAGGAGAATGAGAGATAGGAGAGGGAGCCCAGAGCAATGTATCGTCAGAGCTTAGAGCATAGTGTATCTACTCCATCTTGATTGAAGAGCGGCGATAAGCAGATCCGGTCGTCGGAGAGCGACTAATTAATCGGACAAAAACAGATCTGGCCGTTGAGAGAAATGGAGAATGAGGTAATACGAGGATTATTTGTGTAAATAAGTATGATTAGATTATTAGAGTTGTTTAAATTAATTTATGAGGATAAAGGAGTTTTGATCTAGGAAGGAGGGTCATTTAACTCGTAGTAAATACGTTTTATATTAATTTATATCAATGAAGTCGTTAGTATATAGGCATTTAAAATCACTAACTTTAAAAAAAAATCCCTAACCGAATTTGGGTACCAAGAAGTTTGTGGCTCGGTAATGCATAGATTTTTCCATCTCAATGAAAACACAAGCAAACGAGAACAATGTCAGTTCCACACTCTATGGAAGTTCAGAATTTTTTATTTTAGAAATTATATAAAATAACATGAGCAAAGCTAGAGTGTGTTGTGCTCATCAAGAATTTGGTGAGCACAACTCTAAAATTTATCGGATTAACTTCAAATGAGACGAATCCAAACCGTTGAAACCGATGTACTTCTACAACAAAAATTTTGAATTTTTCAATCTCATTTAGTACAAAGTCAAGCGGTCAAAAATTGAAGAAAATTGAATGTACTAAAATAATTTGTAAAAATTCATTTATTTTGCATGTAGAAAGTCGTATTTTTTTACTGCTTAACTTAATACTAAATAAATTTTAAAATTTTAAAATTTTTGCATGTACACACATCACTTGTAAAGTAGACCGGTTTCAACAGTTTGAATTGGTCTCGTTTGAGTTTGGTGGACACAACACACTCTAACTTTGTGCTTAAATAACATAGTACGCACCACATGAATTCTATCCATATTTTCATCTCATAGAAAGAATTGGTTTTTTTTTTTTTGTTTTTTTAGCAAACAAAATTCAGTTTCTTGAGGTATAATTTTATTTTTTAGTTTTGCAGTGCTAAATCAATGCATTGCTGATGGGAACACGTACCCCACATCATTGCTTTTGAGAAAACATTAGGATCAGTTAATTTTTTTTGAGAAAACATTAGTAATTTGTTTGCAAAATACCTGCTAAGATCACCCAATGTACAGAGCATCGACCCCCACATCATTGCTTTGCTATAATACGACGCGCTACTTCTGTGAATTATTTTATCCATAGAAATTAATATAATAAAATATACATAAATAAAAAAAGTGTTTGATTTGTACCATTTTTTGAAAGATCGGAATCAACAGTCTCAATCCAAAATTTTAATATATTTTTTCTATAAGGAAGGCTCAAATGCCCCCATTGTTTCATGCTCCAATCGTATCTCAAAATCTTTATCTTCAATTTCAAAGTTTAAACAAACGATCCGAACTGCTCAACATGACATCCATGGTAAAATATGATTGGAGACCAAATTTTATATTTTTTTGAAACTTTTTACTATTTTTTAAGATAGTACAAAATCATTGTTTTAGACGGTTCTCATAATAAAACGGCCAGTGTTGATTCTCCGACGATTGTTAACAACTGAATCGTCAGTGTTGAAGTTCATCTTTTCTTTGATTTTTCCACGCAGTTTGTACACTAATTGTTACATATTAAAACTGTCGGTGTTTGAGGATCAGTGTAGAGGTTTTTTGTACTAGTGTCGCTTTCTATGCAGAAGCATGTACTCCTTTTTCTGCAAAAATTATATTTTTCTACCCTTTTTAATTATCTTTAATTCATCAAGAAAAAGTGCACTACTTATATTGTAGTATTAAACAGCTAGCAAATAAAATATGTTTTCAATGATTCATTTTTTTTAAAATGTTCTACTATTAGTTGGAGATTTTTTTTTCTATTTTCTTTACTCTGCAAGCATCTAGCATAAAAATATCCTGATCCACATTTGCATAAAACTAGCAGTGCCTGGAGTGAGAAAAGTGGCACCTCAAACGGCACAACACGAGAGTTGTTTACTAGCCATGACTCACATATCGCGTGCTGTAATCAAATCTCGGCAAAAATGACATAGCACAGCAGCACAACACGGCACGTCACGAAACACAGTAGGAACCAACATGGAACATAATGAAGACACGCACAATACATTTTTTTTCTAACATTAGTTCAGTACAAAAATATTATTTTTTTTAGCATCATTTATTTTTTCAAACATTAGTCCAATATTTTAAAATTTCTAAGAATTGTTCCACATTTTTGAAAACTTTTATAATTTGTTTTCAATAAACAAATTTAATTACGAAAAAAATAGTTACATATGATCATACACAAGGAACGTAACCGGTCATAGTAAGTTTCGTCATGATATGTTTAGTACTTTGGTTACGTCACGACTTGGTCGTGACGTGATCAAATTTAACTGTTATAACCCAAATATTATCTACTAATTGAAAAAGAAATGTTAGAACAATTTCGGAAAAATGATTAGTGATTATGCAAACAAATTAATGCTTTATTAAAGCTTTTTATAACAAATCAAATACATATTAGTGATTTCATTTAATTCTGCATCCATTTAAATTTTAAAATCATTCAATTATTAAAAGTGCCGGTAAGGAGTGGTAGATCAAAAGCGATTCAGTGTACCATTTAAAGTTAATGTACTAAAATGAACTTAATTTATAAGTAATGTTATACTAGAGGTGTCCGTGATGCCATCATCTCTTAATTTTCATCTGGAGCCTAATGCAGCGGCATGACTTAGTTACCGGTCGTATGTTTATCTTCTTGGGTGGGAGGGTGATTGAGAGAGAATGACATGAGTGTTAAGTTGTCGTGCAGAGGGAGGCATGATCAGTGGAGAGAATCCTGGAGGCCTGATTCTATAAGTTTCAGTAAACATCTGATAGGGTCATGTTCCACAGGCTCTCTTATTTGTTTTTAACTGGGTCATGAAAGACCGGGATTCGGACCTCTCTAAGAGGCCAGCCCGAAGTCATACGAGAAGCCCAACGTTTCACTAAGCCGGGCCCAATAAACGACCTCAAATAATGTAGTCCGAAATGGACTCATGCCAACCGACATACGGGATAGTCGCAGAAACGGCTAGCTTAATGCCCACGTCCCAGTAATGGCTGGCATAACTGCCCACGTTCTCCATAAACGTCCGAGATGGCAGTTATGGCTGGACTATATAAGGCAGAGATTTTCATTAGACGGGGGACGCGATTCTAACTAAGAGAGAGATCACACAGGTTAGAGTTCAAATCTCTCACAATTCTCCCTGAGTTTCTAACTCAATTCATACCTCGGCCTGCCATCCCTTGGCAGGACGAATTCAACCCAGCCCATCTTTCCATACGGCGTCATCTCCCGAGATAGGGCGTATCAACATCAGTCGAGTGATGTTAGGTATGTCCTCCAGCTGGTTACCAGCCAAACAAAAAAGAATGTTGATGTAGTAGTCTATTAGTACCGCGTTAAAGCACGATAACAATAAAATATTATGCTATTATACCCCTCACGGCCTTTTTTTTTTTGTTTTTTAAGGACAGTGGTTGTCGTCATGTATTGAAGATTAGATGATTAAACTATGTAGCATTTGTTAGAAGATTAGAGCAATTTTTCCTGTCATACCTCAATTTTCCACCTGTGGGGCCCGCCACTCAAATAAACTTTTTCACGAAATTCAGGTCCTACTTCTGTTCCTATCATCCGATATAGCTAAATTAGTTGTCAAATTTCCACACAAATTCCAATCAACTTTAGGTAGGCCATGGAAAATTCAATTTCTTTAATTGTTGTTTTAAGCTGCTGATTCTAACTATGAATATGGCTCTAAAATGGGCTTTAGCTGGTTTCTAACAAATATGAAGCTTGATTTTTTTTTTTAAAGTGTGAAATGCTAGGTCTGAAATTAGATAATATGGAAACTAATTATTATGTATTACAAGAATCTGTTACTATCCGCAAAGATAAAACGTGACTATTATTGAGGGTAAGTAGACAGAAATATCTATTACCGACGAAAATATCCGCGACAATACAACAATACAAAGCACTTTTATCCTCCTGGATAGTGACATATTCTTATACTATATACTTTATACAACCATTCTAGGCCGTCACCTGGTAAATGAATTCATATCCTGTGATGTTTTAGGAAAATTGAGTTCAGATCTAAACTGTCAGATATGTTTTTGGCACGAACTTTAAAGGGAACTCGTGCATTCCACCTCGAGCCAGATTTGCCCGAATTTTGTGGATCAAAATTGAAAAACTAATAACACACTGTTACACGATCGTGTCCGCAAGCGCCATGTATGAATAGGAGAATACATTGACATTGTACACGGTTACTGAACTGTGTCTATATAGCACTTACATACACGATTAATAGAAGTGAAGTATGTCAAGTCTTAAAAAAAGATGCTAAAAATGGTGGTTTCTACATGGACAAAATAACCGTGTACAATAACAAGGATTATATACACAGTTTCTACAAGTCATCCGCGTATGATTTTGGACACTGTACATGATTTGTTATTTAGAACCGTAATTAATTTCATTTTTTTATTAGATTAATAATTGGCCAGCATCCATATTTTCTAGCCATTAAATATACAATAATCAATCATACATTAATTCAATAAATAATCAACATTCACAACATACATAAAAAATAAGTAATTATACATTACAAATCAACATCTACAAAGTCACATCCACTACTTTAAATGAAACAACAACATAACAATTAATAAACAAATCACAAGCATCAACACACAAAGTACAATTAATACTACTAATTGTTGCTTTAGGATCGAAGTGAGTTATGCTTCAATTTTATATCTTGCAACTTGTTTGTGATGTTGTGTCTGAGAATTCACACTTGCGTTATTGAAATTGGTGGTGTTATCGCACCAGTGCATCGATTGATTACAATCTGAACATTTATAAAATGCTTTCTCCGCGGATTCTGAACATAATTTTGGTCCCCGGATTCTGAACATTTTTTTTATAACATTAGTTTAATAAAAAAAAAATTTAGCACCAATTTTTTTCAAACATTTGTCCTTTATTTTAAAATTTCTAAGAATCGTTCCACATTTTTTGAATTTTTTCTGAATTATTTTCACTAAACAAACTTAAATTATGAAAAAACAGTTAAATATGATCAAACACGAGGAATGTAACCGGTCATGGTACGTTTGGTTAGGATATGTTTGGAACGACTTGGTCATGGCGTGACCAAATTTAACTGTTATAACCCAAATATTATGTAATAATTCAAAAAATAATTGTTAGAACAATTTCGGAAAAATGATTAGTGATTATGCAGACAAATTCTTTATTAAATTTTTTTACAACAAATTAAAAACATATTAGTCATTTTCATTTAATTATGGACCCATTTGAAATCATTCAATTATTAAACTGCAAGGAGTGTGAATAGTGATGCAAGCTTTTTTTTAAGGTCAGTGGCTTTAAATTTCTACTAATAATTTTATTGATAAAAAACGTATTTATAATGGATCAAATGACCGTAATTTCTAAATCTATTCTTTTATTCTCACAAAATACACTAAACTACTCTAATATTCTAATTCTCTCTTAATCACCCTAATACCTTAATCCTCATCTTGCTCCACGACCGGATCCGCTTCTTCCACCACCACTGCGCTTTGACGACAATCGGATCTACTCGCCGTCGTGTTCCAATCGAGATGTTGATCACCATAATACTTTAATCACCATCTCGCTCCACGACAGGATCCGCTTCTTCGACCGCGCAGTGCTACGACGATGACCGGATCTACCCACCGTCACGCTCTAACCGAGATGGCTAAGTTCTGATCAATGGCACTGCACTCTCGACTCCGCTCGGCTCCGGGTCATCCTCTCTCTCATTCTCCTCTCCGTTCGAGAAGATAGAACCGAGAGAGAGGAAGGCTGTTATGTCGGGAATGAGGACTACAAGGAGTGAAAATGATGGAGTTGGGTGGAGGGAGAGGGGAGGATGCAAAGTTATCTTATCGCTCCTAAGGTTAGAGAGATTTCTATGTAGACGCATGGCTTACTTGCTTATTAAGAAGAAAAAGTGGGGCAGTTATTAAAGATGGTTATTGCCTACGAAGTATATTAAAATTGCTTTGGTTAAATATAATTAGTTTCTTATTATTATGCTTTATCTTCATTAATTTAGATTTCAGATTAAGTTGTGAATATTTCTTCCCCTTCCAGATCAAAAGCGATTCAGTGTACCATTTAAACTTAAAATGCAGTAAAATGAAACTTATAAGTAAGGTTATATCAAAGGTGTCTCTCATGCCATCATTGCTTTTCATATGGTAATGCCATCATCTCTTTTCATATGGTATGTTTATCTTCTTGGGTGGGAGTTTGACTGCTTGACCAGAGGTTCGTGCAGAGGGAGGCATGATCAGTCGAGAGAATCCTGGAGGCCTGATTCTATTAGTTACAGTAAATCCTGGAGTGATGTTAGGGATGTCGCCAGGCCAGCTGGTTACCAGCCAAACAAAAAAGAATGTTGATGTAGTAGTCTATTATAGTACCGTGTTAAAGCACGATAACAATAAAATATTATGCTATTATATATACCCCTCACGGCCTTTGTTTTTGGTTTTTTTGTCACTTATTAATAATCTATTCACACACTACTACAAAAAAAGAGATTATACACGGACAATAAAGGAAGAGCTACACGGATTTCCTACCGTGTTTAAATCGAGGGTGTACGATTAGTTCAATAACTACACACGGACTTTTGGCCGTGTGCAATTTTAAAGATTCTACACGTATAACTTCACAAACAGCCGTGTACAAAGACCAGAATGTGTCGCGCTCCATTTACCGAGCTACACGGATATTACCTAAAAAACCGTGTACGATTCTTTTTGTACACGGACTTTTAACTAAAAAACCGTGTAGCTTGACTCTTTCTACACGGACATTTAGTTAAATGTCCGTGTAGCTCTCCTCTTTCTACACGGACATTTAACTAAATGACCGTGTAGCTATCTTTTTTCTACACGGACTTTAGTTAAATGTCCGTGTAGAAAGTACTTTTTTTTTTTTTTTTGTATTTTTTGTTTTTCGGCTAGCCTCCAGTTTTGCTAGCCATTTTTGTTACAGAACTATATATTCCAGATTTTCCAGATTCAGATTTTCCAGATTTCATATAACAAGAAATCCATATTTTCCAGATTAGCAATAAATCCATATTAGCCAGAAATTCATATGCAATAAATTATACAATATTCATATACACCAAATTATACAAAATTACAAAATTCCATGGCAAACCACCTTGCCCACATGCACCGCACATCGTCGATCTGATCCCAAGAGTAATGTTCTTGCTTTGTCACATTCTACAAAATTATAATTTTATAATAGTTAGTATTTCAGAAAAGGTAGATATCAATTGCTTATTATATAGGAAATTCATATGAAGTACATACCGCTTTTGGGAATTCGAATTGTATTCTTTCGACAAAGTCAAACATGAATATCATCGTGTAATAAGCGCATTCCCAACCCTCCTTCTGTTGCGGGCTCTGAAATTTACATTTAGCGGCATTTGTTAGAATGACAATAATTTTTTTAACAAGATATGAAATTTCTAACTCATAAAGTGTGCTCACCAACAAGTACTTCCAATTCAACTTGCTTTTCTTGCCCGGGCCCGTCCTATCTGATCCTCCCTCTTTAATATATTTCACAAAAGCCCTTACAAAAGTGAGTGAATGTAATTAGCAAAAGTATAATTTGATATGATTGAAAGAAATGCAAACCTATAGAATTATTATTGCTTACTTATTCACAAAAGGCAAGATAACTTTGCTCTTGGCAGACGCGGTCTTTCCTTTGGGCTTACAAGAATCAACAATTATGCCCACATTTAGGTACGGCACAATGAGAATCAAGCACCAATGTTTGCTGTGGGATCGAGGAGAAGAATTATAGTACTTTAGCATATAAAAGTCACACGAGTATTTGCTATGATTGATGGTGTGATTTCATTTTTTTATGTTTAACTTTTAATTCCTTTATACAATTCTTTAATTAAAATATAAACAACACATAAGTTAAGATTAGAACTAACTCCTCGTGGTATGGCATGAGAATGAATTTCTTCTCCTCCGCCTTAGCACGATGCATCGCAGAACACATGTACTCGATAGCCATATCCGGATAATATGTCGCTGCCGTACCACTCACTTTCTCGGGGTCCAGAAACACGCACAAGTTCTTCCTTTCAACCATCTCATCACAGTTTCGGACTAGCTTCCTGAAAACTCATCATATTGTAATTAGAATATATATTTGAGTTCTATACAATAATGAAAATATTTTAATATCACTAACATGAGGAAAATGGTGATGTGTGAAACATCGAGCCATTTGTCGGATGACGAGTGGTGGAAGAGGTCCTTGAAGTCTCTGAACGACAGCAGGAGCTCCCTGCCTTCGTGTAGAAACATCCCAGGTGGGACAGGGATGACGATAGCCTCCATGCCGTCGGGCGCCGTCATCAAGTAGTCGTGGAGAAGGCGCAAATCAGTGGGCAAACGGCTGTATTCTTCTTCTGTGACCATAGGACGGGGCGGTGATTGTGGCGCGTCAGGCGCGACGTCGCAAGCCACCTCCTGACGTACCGGTGAGAGAGCCGTACCGGTAACATCATCTCCTCGTGTCTGTATCAAGTTATAGATGTATTATTCTAGTATTTCAAAAAGAATGAGTTGAATGTAACAAAATAAATGAATTTTTTTATGGATTACCTGATCCAAAACAATCTGACTCTTGGGCCATTGGACAAATGACATCCGTGCGTCATCAAGCACAAAGGCGTCGTCGGTAGGGACAGGAAGGGGTACGCGCTGCCATCCATCCACGACTAACTCAACCTGCACGCATGCATGGTCGGGTCTTAGCGGAGTATTGTGTACACTTTTGGCGAGTGGATGTACAACGCCCTTAGCAACGATCATAGAAACACTGCCATTCCGCAGGATGAGGTCGCATGCTCTGGGGTCCTGCAAATTTATAGGAAGGTTGTTTATTTTAGTGATGCGATATTGTCTAACAAGGTTGCAAACAGGTTTTAAATACCTTTAGATTATGAAGAAGTATTGATTACCTTGAGATTATCCAAATCGTCTAAGGCGCCCCACGTGCCGGATGCTTGACTACTTCGCCGAATTCCCGGCGAAATGGGAGGTGGTTGCTCGGATGGCTGCGTAGTTGCTGATCTAATTTGTGTCAACATTGCTTCCATCTCAGCAAACCTTGCGTCGTACTCTTTGCTCACCTCCGCGCGTATCTGCGCAACTATCTCGTCTTTGTTTACCTTGGCACGAGATTTTCTTCGAGGTTTCTCTCCCTCCACTCGGAACACCTCCTTCCAGCCCCTGTAGACCCCTACACCCCTTACTCGACCCGGGTGTTCTGGATTCTCGAGCGCTGCGGACAAGGAATCATTTTGTCGTTCGACACTCCGGACACCCGAGTTGACCTCCTCCTCCACTTCCAACTGTTCAAGTAGAAGAATTAGTTAAAGCAAAAGAACAATTGACGTACTTTCGGAGTTATAAATGACTCTTACCATTCTTTGAGCCACGCTTTGCAAATTCGTTGGGAGTACTATCCTCCCGTCAGCGGTTACCTCGGCTCTACCCATGACCCAATCTTTGCCCCTAGGATTTTGGATCCTAACCACGGGTGAGTCAGAATCCTTGTTCTCGTCCAGGACTTTCCTCCATTCTGCCGTCTTACCCTCGTAACCACCTGACCCTAGATGGTGTGGATACTTGTTAAAGGCAACGGTCCTTCTGCCTGTATCACTCTTTGCCTTCACAGAAACAAGACAATAACGATCAGTTAGTTTTAGAAAGATAAGTACATATCGAGAAAGAATAAGCATAAATTTGGCACGAGTTAGATACCTGGAACTCTTCGGTAGACTTCAAAGCTTGAAACGCCTCCCAGTCCTCTTCTTTTAGATACTTGTAGTAGCCGATAGGATTTTTCCCTTTCTCCATGAAGTCCGTCTTCAACGTACTCTTGTATTGCTTCCAACCATTGTTCATAATCTTCAAAGTCGTTTTCTTTGGAACATCATTCTTGATGTTCCAGTGAGCCTGATTGACACAAAAATTTAGTGTATTTAAGTATAGATCATACATAAGTGAAAATTCAAGAGAAGAGTTGTTAGGCACTTTACCTTCACCGTGTTCCACCACGCGTCCTTCACCTTATCCTCGAAATGATCCCATCTCTCAACCAGGATACTCGCATTTTGCTTCACGAAGGCCGTACACCAATTTGAGTATTTCTGCCGTTTTGGTCCTTGCGCACGCCCGTCTTCTGTGAACCAGATTTCTTGATGGGTCTGCTCAGAATGGCTCGTGCACATTGTAGGCCCTCTTCTCCTTCTTTCTGACGAGGCAGTAGCTTGCTGCTCCTCTTCTTCCATCATATCCTCGTACTCATTTTCATTCGACATGGTGCTGCATGAAATTAAAGATCAAATCATTTGACATATAACCTAGATTAATCAACAAACTTTTGACATATAACCTATATTCATCAAGAGATTAATCAATCACTTGTTGGCATATATCCTAGATTATTTGAATTAACCTACAATAATTATGGTACAAGCACAATGTATTCAAGCACAAATTAACCTAAAATAACCTAGGTTATATGCTAAAATTATGGTACAAGTACAATGTCAACAAGTACAATGCTAAAATAACCTAGGTTATATGCTAAAATAACCTTACAGTTGAGCCAATTATAATCTTTCAACATCAGCCTTTTATTTATGTTGTTTTCTTTGCTAATAGTTGTTAGGATCCGATACCGCTATGAGATTGTGACTTTTTAACATTTGTAACCTTTAATTATTTAGTAATTGAAGCCTACAGGCCTTTCCTCAAAAAAAAAAAGGACTTATTTGGATATCAGACTTTATTTGGGGTAAGGACTTAATATCAGACTTTATTTGGGGTAACCAGATTTTCAATATCAGACTTTATTTGGGGTAAGGACTTAATTGAATTGAACACAATGATACATTTTTACTTGTATAACGGGTTCAAACCCAATAAGAAAACTAACCAATAAGAAAACTAGCAAATACCAACCATGTCTAACGGGTTCAAACCCAATAAGAAAAATAACGAGAGAGAGAGAGCTAACCACGGGTGAGAGAGACCACTGGTTAGAGAGAGAGACCGAGGTGGAGAGAGACCGAGGTGGTGAGGCGGCGAGGCGGCGAGGCGGGGAGGCGGTGAAGAGCTCGGAGAAGGCTCAGCAAAATCTTCTCTGTGAGGGTTTTTGAAACTGATGTTTATTCTCTCTTTTCGGACTTGTGAAAATTTTGGAAGAGAAGGATTTCGAATAATAGTGTGGGTCTCATTATACACGGACTTTTAACTTAAAAGACCGTGTACAAAGATCTTTATACACGGACTTTACTCTAAAGGCCGTGTGCAAATATGGCTACCCTTTCTACACGGACATATAGCTAAAAGGCCGTGTAGCTCTCTACCCTTTCTACACGGACTATTAGCTAAATGTCCGTGTATAAAGGGGTCCGACAGGTGGGTCCCAGGTTCAGTAAAGTTCTACATAATATTTTAACTAATATTAAATGTTTGATAGAGTTGAACATAATATTTTAAACATAATATTTTCATTAAACATAATCCTTCCTTAAATATTTTAACTAATATTAAATATTTTAACTAATATTAAATATTATAACTAATATTTAGTGAAAACTAATATTTTAACTAATATTTATTTTATTTTATTATTAAATGTTTTAACTAATATTTATTTTATTTTATTATTAAATGTTTTAACTAATTTTTGCAAAAACTAATACTAATATTTGATAATATTATAAGCATTAAACATAATCCTTCATTATAAGCATTAAACTAATATTTGATAATATTTGATAATACTATTACTACATTATGCTTTTTTCTTTTTTTCCCTTTTTTTTATTTTTTTATTTGATATATTACAAGCTAAAGTTGCAATATTAAAAGCTACACGGTCTTAAACAAAATAAATATTACACATTATGCTTTTTTTTTCCTTTTTCTCCTTTTTCCACTATTTGAACGGTACCCTCGGCCCATAATCCTTCAGTGTGGTCGGACCGCATGTAGTCAGCTTCGTCTACCCCTTCAAGTGTTGCTACCTCAGTTTGCACATCGGTACAAAATGGAGGTACTTCGTCGAATTGGTCGTACTCTTCTTCATCGACGACATTTTCTACCCCGACAATCCTTCTTTTTCCGGATAGGACGACGCTCAACCTAGCATCACTCGGGTCAGTGGCATAAAAGACTTGGGTGGCTTGCTTGGCGAGTATAAACGGATCATCAACATGCCCAACCCTGTTTAAATCAACGAGTGTGAACCCGTCGTTGTCAACTTTAACACCTCGGTCTTCGACCCATTGACACCGAAACACGGGAATGCTCAGGCGAGGACTGTAAATGAGCTCCCAAATTTCTTGAATAACGCCATAATATGACTTTGATGCTATTACAGCCCGGCCATCTCCGGATCTACTGAATTCTTGAGAGGTCGCCACCAACGTCACCCCACTGTTTTGCATCGTGCTCTTATCACTCTGGAATTTAGTATAAAATGTATATCCGTTAATCTCGTATCCTTGGAATGTTCTAACAACAATTATATGTGTCAGTAAAACATGACAGTCGTGAGATTTCAGACCGACCAGTTTCAAGTCCTTCATCGACACCAACTTCTTAATATTCGAAGAATATCCTGATGGGACTTTTATACCATTGAGGCATTCACAGAAGCTTGTTTTCTCTTTCTTTGACATTGTGCACAGTGCGGGGGGTAGGTATGTGCGCTTCCCTTTCTCCTGCGGTGCGAGCTCGGGTCGTATTCCCATCTCTACCATGTCTTTTCTCACTTTAATACCATCTTTCGTCTTCCCCGGAATGTTCAATAATAAACCAATTAAACTGTCACAGACATTTTTTTCGACATGCATGACATCTAGGCAATGCCTCACTTCTAAATATTTCCAGTACGGTAGCTCCCAAAATATGGACCTCTTTTTCCAAATATTCTTCGGTAGTGCTTTGGCGCATTTTCCAAAAACAACATCAATGTTTTTTACCCGTTCGAAGACACTCTCCCCGTCTAATGGATGACGAGCCACTCCAAGCTCAATTTTCCCGTTGAATGCCATCTTCTTCTTACGATATGGGTGATTAATAGGAAGAAACCTACGATGCCCCATGAATACATTCTTTTGACAATTTTTCAACCTCAGCACCTGCGTGTCATCTTCACAGATCGGGCACGCTTTTGCTCCTTTACAAGTGTAACCCGACAAATTCCCGTACGCGGGGAAATCATTTACGGTGCAAAACACCATGGCCCGCAAGGTAAAGGTCTCTTTCATATACGCATCCCACACCGGGACGCCATCACGCCACAATTTTTGGAGGTCCTCGATTAATGGTGCGAGATATACATCTATGTCATTTCCGGGTTGTCTGGGTCCTTGGATTAGTAATGACATCATTATATATCTGCGTTTCATGCACAACCAAGGAGGAAGATTGTAGATGCATAAAAGAACTGGCCAAGTACTGTGCCGACTGCTCATACTTCCAAACGGACTCATTCCATCTGAGCTCACCACAATCCTAAGGTTCCGCGGTTCAGAACCAAATTCTTTGAAATGTCTGTCAATGTTTCTCCATTGAGGAGAATCAGCCGGGTGCCTTAGTTTACCGTCATTTTTTCGCTCTTCTTCGTGCCAGCGCAATAATTTTGCATCTTTGGGATTCGCAAACAACCGTTTGAATCTCGGTATTATCGGCAAATACCACAACACCTTAGCCGGAGGTCGGCCACTTGTGTCCTCGTTACAATCATCAGTGTCCTGGTCCTTACGATGTTTATATCGTGAAACACCGCATTTAGGACAGACATGCATGGCCTCGTACTCGTTACGATACAATACACAGTCATTCGGACATGCATGTATTCTTTCGATCTTCAACCCCATTGGACATATCAACTTCTTTGCCTGATATGTTGTACCGGGTAACTCGTTGTTATCTGGGAGCATTTCTCCTAAAAGCTGTAATAAAGACGTGAAACTCTTATCGCTCCAACCATTGTCTGCTTTTAAGTTTAATAATTTCAACACAGCTGACAGTTTTGTAAATTTGGTACACCCGGGATACAACGGCTTCTTGGATTCATTAGACAAATTTTGAAATTTATCATAATTTTTATCACTAATTTCATCTTCCACATCACGTAACATATCCTCCAAATTTTCAGTAAACTCGTGTTCTACATTTTCATCAAAATTCCTCTCCATCTCATCATCGTCATTTTCGGGTTCGACGTTAATATCAGAATATTCGACACTCTCATAATCCTCGTTCCAATCAATTTTAAAATTATCAGAAATTCCAACATTCTCATCATTCAATTCACGATTACAATCCTGATTGGCACTACTACTTTCCCCAAATTTCTCACCATGCATGAACCAACATGTATATCTTTTCTTAAATCCCCGACAAATCAAATGAGCTCTAATTTCTTCGATGTCCAAAAATCTTAATAAATTTTTACAATCTTTACAAGGACATAAAATGTCTTCTTCTTTTTTATTCACTCTATAACTCTCAGCAAATTTTATAAACTCATCAACGCGAACCAAATATTCTTCACTGTCACGTCGCATTTCATACATCCAGCTTCGATCCATCTGTAAATTAAATTAAAAAATGATTTGATCAATTAATCATGCATGGTCAACATTCTCCTTCGTGTACAAAATTTTGGGCTTACAAAGGGCCGGTTTACAATCCTAACCCACTCTTTGAATATTATGTCTCATATGTGAACACATATTAGCGAGATTTAATTAGTATTTGAGAAAAATTCGGCAGCATTTCCCCTTAACTCCCCAAGTATGCGTACGAACCACATACTCGTAGGAGCAATAAGAGAAAATACTGTCGAACTTTCCTCAAATACTAATTAAATCCCGCTAATATGTGTTCACATCCTAAATGAGACATAATATTCAAAGAGCAGTCCCAAAACGGGGACTATCCAAAATTAATCCCTATTGGATTAATTTTGAACGGGCATGGACCTAAAAGCATCTAAAGGTCGGTTATTGGACCACAATACACTAATTAATTACATCTAAAATTAAGAATTCAAGAATATATGCATGAAATGACCTAATTAAATAATTAAGCCTAAATAACAGAAAATTAGAGAAAGAAAATGATTTAAATACATATTACTAACCTTGGAAAGATGGAGAGGAGAAAATACAAACTTAATTCAAAGATCTCAGATCTCAGCTAGCTGCTGGCCTCGATCAATTCGCAGAAATAAAAAGCTCAGTTGGATATGTATGAACTAAAAACTTGATCAAAACGGCGCTCTGGAAGGGAAGACAATAAAACCCTACACTATTATACACGGTCATATAGCTAAAAGGCCGTGTAGCTCTCCACCTATTTCTACACGGCTTTTAGTTATAAAGCCGTGTACAATTATAAGATTTATACACGGCTATATATCAAAAAGCCGTGTGTAATGTTCCTACACGGCTTTGTATCAAAAAACCGTGTAGCTCTCTCAATTATTTGCACACGGACCTCTTTACACACGGATTTGTGGTTTCTAATAAACCGTGTAGCTCTCTCTAATAATTCGACACTGATTGTTAACTAATTATCCGTGTAGAAATCGTTCAGATCTTTTGAACTCATATTTGGTACACGGTTTTTAATAAAATTGCCAAATCCGTGTACAATGTGCAGTGTACAAAGCCAGTTTTTGTAGTAGTGACATTTGACACCTACCGGCCTTTTAATTTAAGAGGTAATTACCAAAAGTTGGAGACTTGATGATTAAACAATGTAGCATTTGCTAGTAAATTAGAGCAATTTTTCCTGTCATACCTCAGTTTTCCACATGTGGGGCCCGCCACTCAAATAACTTTCCCCGAAATTCAGATCCTTACTTCCGTTCCTATCATTCAATCAAACTTAGAAGGGCTTAGGAAAAATTTAATTTCTTGTATCTATTATTCCAATCAATTTTAAACTACGCAGATGATACTTTAAGTTTTGTTTCAGCTGCTGATTATAACCATGAATAGAGTCCGAATCTGCTGCGATTCTGAGTTGGATCGTAGGATTCTAAAATTCCGAGATCAACGGTTCAAACTTTCTTTGCCCGGATCTCAAAAACATTCTTGAAAAAGTAAATTTTCATGCACGCATCTCGAGAAAGACCAACAGTTGAGATGAAATCGCAGGGTCCTGTGATTCTCCGAGAATCACAGCAGATTTATTTTCCCATGAATATGGCTAGAAAATGGGCTTTAGATGGTTTCAAACAAATATCAAGCTTGAATTTTTTTTTAAGTGTGAAATGCTAGGTCAGAAATTAAATAATATGGAAATTCATTATTACATACTATTACAAGAATCTGTCACTATCCGTGAGGGTAAAAATCTGTCACTATCCGCGACGATACCAACAATACAGAGGACTTTTATCCTCGTGGATAGTGGCAGATTCTTGTAGTATATGCTTTCAACCATTCTAGGCTGTCAATTAGGAAAATGAATTCAGATCTTCTGAGGTTATAGAAAATTTGAGTTTAGATCTGAATTGCCAGCTATGTTTTTGTCACGAATTTTAAAGGGAGCTCGTGCATTCCACCTGGAGCTAGATTGGCCCAAATTCCGATCAGACGGTGCAGATCTAAATTCAAATAATCTATTATCTCAGAGGATGTGGATTCGCCGGTAAATATCCAATAAAGTATATAGGGTCCATTTACATTGGAAAAATCATACAAAAAGTGAAAAATAGATTAAAGGAATGGAAATGCATGAATTTCTTCTTTGAAGAGATTAAAGGAATGTGTAACTTATGTTGTTGTTTGAAAAATAAAAATAATTAAATACTTTATTAAATGTTGCTTAACCATTTTTTAATTAAGGCAAAAGGTTTTGTAACGTCTTCCAAATTTTCATTTGTGACAATGGTGTAACATTATTTGAAGTATCAATAAACTTTTCTTTTTAATATTTATAAAAAAATTAAGTTTGTATAATTAAGGTCACCCTTAAATTTATAGGATATAGTATATGGTTCACATTAATTAATGAATTAAAAAGTACAAAATATATAAAATTTTGGATTTCTTTTTATTTATTTTCTCATTTCACGTGACAAGGATAATGGGAGCTTTAGAAGTCATGGAAATTTTTGAAAAAGCAAATCCACTACTCACGCGTGATAATGTGAAATTTGCTGGTCAAAAGTGACCCAATTTGTACTAAATATGCACCCAAAAATATTATGCACACCCAAAAGCTTTCTTTTATGTATATCAAAAATAAAAAATACTTAGAAACAAAAATCTCAGACCGGAAAACAAAGTAAAGAAAAAATTGAAACTTTAAAAAAATGTAACTTGCATTTATTACCTGCTTTTTGCACATTTTTAATTCGGATACAAATCTGTTAAGCCAAAAGACATCATCCGATTAGGTCTAAAGATACTAATTAAGTCATGATTATTTAAGCCTAATTCGGTTACACCATTTTATTTCGGCCAGTCCAATCAATTACGATTATGCCAAATTTTGGTACTTCCGGCCGTTAGACAGTATACTGGCCAAATTTTGATAAATTTTAATTCGGATAATATTAAATCATTATGAAGGCTTCAGATTAAGATATATTTTGGGAGCGAGTGAATGATATAAAACAATTAATCGCGGAGGAAAATAAGCATGGTTTATAAGTAGTTATACATCACTCGAAAATAGTAATTAATTGATGCATCATTTTTATTTTATATATTCGTTCTAACTAATTAATATGATCGATCTGCACCAATTTAGGGATGTCTCAATTTCCATGAGAATGAGTGAAAATTTGAGGCTAACAGATATAAATGAATACATAAGCTGAAAATAATTATTATGCATATCTGAATTTTTATTATTTCAAAAAATATACGTATTAAATTTTAAATTATAAAGTAGATAATTTTGAGGTCTTTTCATACATGAATATGTAAGGATATGCAATAATATTGATTGACCAAAAGATAAAATGATTTCAATGAAAAAAGGTTCAATAAAATTATTTTAAAATTGAATTCTTATGGTCGTAACGAGTAATTTCTAAATTCATGCATATATGATTATGAAAAACAAACATCTCACTCTAATTATTGTGTTTGTACGTATACTAATTAAAGCAGATTTATTGTGTTTGTATACTAATTAACCACCATAATAAAAACAACTTCCGTTTGAAAAAAAAAATATTTAAAAAGAAATTCAAAGATCGTTGTAGAACGGAAGTAGGCACTCTTGTCAAATCATTAGATTCACCGAAAACAAAATTTACGGATTAATAAAATAAAATAAAATACTCAATCCTGAGATAGGAAATGCAAATTAAACCATGCATGTATAGTCTAGATGGGGTTGGTAGATGGATTCTCTTTCTTCTTTTTTTATTAATAGTCTGATATGAAAAGATTTGTTACAGATTTGCACGGAGAGGCTGTCACAGAATCCGAAGAAAATATTGGAGAAGGTAGTGAGTGCGTATCCTCTGAGTCTCTGATATCATTTATTTTGCATAGAGCGCGTCTGTGGTACTATGTATAGCATGAGTTAGTTTGCAATACGGATTAATATTTTCATTTTTAAAATTTTAATGATCGATTCAAACCGTTCAACATGATTTTTTTATGAATATGTACATGCAGACCGAATTTTATATTTTTTTAGAAAAAAATTTACTATTTTTTAAAATAGATAGAATATTATTGTTTTTGGATGGTTCAGAATTTTCAGATTAAGTAATTTTCTACCTATCTTATATTTCGAATAGTGCGTACCCACTATTCGACGACTACTACGTCTTCAAATTCTCTATGACATGATCTTCGCATATTGTGTATTGAAGCTTATTAACAGTAACTTTTTCAGATGTTTATATCTTGTCAAATGAATATTGGATTCGCATAATTGTTTTTTTTCATAATGTTCATACAATCTATAAGAACAAAATGAGTCTAATATTGAATAATTTCCATGTCTATGTTCATATATTTTATTTTAACTGTTTTTATGTTTAAATCTCAAAAACTAGATTATTTTTATCTAAAATTGATTTGTGCGTAATATTATTTCTTCTCGCAAAGCATTTAGATATAAGAGAAAACTATATATGTTTTGTGTTATCTCATATTAATTGAATGAAATTATTTCGGCAAATAAGTGATGTGCAAGTTAATATTAATGCCTTCTTGTATTGATTATTGCAATTTTTGTTATTTTAGTCAATCGTGCTTTGTTGACAATTATATGTATGTCATTAATTGATTATAATGATTTGTAGATTACTTGCCAAAATAGGTTTATTCAAAGTATATGTTTCATAAAAAAAAATTTATACTGTATATCATTTTGTATATTACATCTATTGTTAACACATTAAATCATGTTTACATAAAATTTATGTTTGTACGGACATCTTATTATTTATAAAGATGGTCAAGTTTAGGATTAAAAAAATTAGGTTCCTTGGGCTAGCTTGTTGATCAGCTACAAGGATGGATTAAGAATTATAATCTCTTTTTTTTCCTTCCGACAAAGGTTAATGGGAGCTTTAGAAGTCATGGCAACTTTTTGAAAAAGCAAATCCACTACTCACACGTGATAATGTGAAATTTGCTGGTCAAAAGTGACCCAATTTGTACTAAATATGCACCCAAAAATATTATGCACACACCCAAAAGCGTTCTTTTATGTATATCAAAACATAAAAAATACTTGGAAACAAAAATCTCAGACCGGAAAACAAAGTAAAGAAAAAATTGAAACTTTCAAAAAATGTAACTTGAATTTATTACCTCATAAACTTTCAAAATTGAAACTTTCATAAACTATCATTTTTCTCATAAACTATCTCATAATTTTTTTCTCATAAACTATCTCACAAAAATGTAACTTGAATTCAAAAATCTCAGACCGGAACACGGCACGTACGGCACAACTTCAATAAACTATCTCACAAAAAATTATACGTATGAAATTATTATGCATATTTGAATTTATAATTTAATAAAATATACGTATGAAATTAAAAACTATAAAGTAGATTTACGCTCATTAAGATCTCAATGAACCCTTGTACAATCATGTAGAAACTAAAATTTTACAAAAACGTGAATCATACACGATTGAATAAGTGATATCTTAATTACGTAAATTTTATATCATAATTGTCAATTGAAAAATTACCTGGAACCCAAACAATATTCTTTGAAGGACTAGAAATTAAATTTAAAATAATGATTACATACTTTAATTAAGTACGGATAAAGACATCATCCAGGAAGAGATATATATGATGGAGGGATATATATTTTTTTTTACGATGCTCATGCTCCTGCGGTTCATTATGACATCACTTAGAAGACCTTTCAATTCCCTCGTCAACTGTGAGACCATTCATTTATTTCTTTCAATTACCCAATTGCACGACCATTCATTTATTTCTAACAATTATTTAAGATTATCATCATCCTCCTATATATAAATGAGGCCACATGCATACTCTATTGAAGCCATCAATATTCACACAACAGATAAAGCAATGAAGTTATTATTGGCAGTAGCGCTTCTGGTTCTGGTTTTGGTTCCATTACAGTGGGAGAATGCATGTGTGAGCGGGTCAGACTCAGAGTCAGTAGTACAGTGCAGGGAAGAGGAGAGATCGGCTCTTCTACACATCAAAGCTTCAATTCACTTTCCTATTCACTCTTTAGATGGCAAGTGGGAAGGCAAGGAGTGCTGCAGATGGGAAAGAGTCACCTGCCATCCAATCACCCGCCACGTCACTCAACTTGACCTCAGTGGTTACGATGTTGATGGTGATGACCTCAGTGTTTACGATGATGATGGTGATGACTGGTTCGATTATGAGAATGGGGGTATTTCACTAAATGCGAGTATGTTCTTGCCTCTCCGTGAACTAAGATCTCTGTCATTATCGGGACATGGCATATACAATTGTACTGGTATGTATCTTCACGTTTCTTTCTTGTTTAAGAATTAATTATGTATAATACGTACCCGGCCCGACTGTATATATGGCTGGTGCTGTGATTAACAATGATATTACAAGTACTATATAACGTAGTTCTCATTTTGCATTAGATTTGTGTTGGTTACGGGTACTTTATATATATATATATATCTGCTTAATTTATGAAGACTATAAAACTACTCAACTGTGTAACTGCTCCAATTTTAGGACAACTTACTTATTGATGAATGATTTTATAGTAAATTAAGAAACCAAGCCTTTACTATAAATTACTTGCACTTTCCAATTGTATTTCATAGATGCCGATTTTCTAGTAGAACAAGTGCAATACAAAAAAAAAGACTAAAACAACCTCCAGAATGTTTATTAGAATAACTACTGGTCAATTTCATAGAGGTCGGTCATTGTTATTGCGTAGAGGCAGAGTGCTGGCACATTGTTCATTGAGTGGGTGGGTTGCCATTGAGGTTGATGCGTGTTGTTTCGTCGTCCATTCCATCAATAGACATCCCAAGTTGACCGGTAGCGGCCATCGGTGGATATTCTTCTTTGAGAACATATATACTGCGGAGTCGGTTGAGAAGCATTTTGAGTGTTCTTTTGGCCTCGACTCCTAGTCTTAAGAGTCAGTGCAAGATTCTGCGAGAGAGAAAGAAAAACAATGAATTTCAAAATAAGAAAATAAAACAAAAACAAAAGAAACATTTAAAATTAATTTAAAATAGTAAAACTAATGTCTATTATTGATTCCAAACAAGTTGAATATGAAACAACGAAATAAAAACAAGGAAAGAAGAAAAATATTTTTCTGATTTTTTTTTTAGAAGTAAAATTTAGGAAACAAATATTTTTGTTTGATTTTTTGGAAAGAAATAAAAATAAAAAGGAATGAGAGATTAAGGAAAAAAAATGGTAATAAAATGAATTTGGAAAGAGAATATTGTTTTTTTATTTTTGAAAGAAATAAAACTAAGGAAAGGAATTAACAAAGGAATAAAAATAAAGAAAGAATTTTTTTTGGCTTTTTAGAAAAAAATAGAAAATAAAAGAGGAAACTTTAGATATAAATCTTAAAGTAGAAATTAAAATTTATCTGTTATCTCAAACTAACAAAAAAATAAAAAAAAACAAAGAAAAATAAAAATAAAGTGAGAATCAAACCTAACAAGAAAAAAAAAATTTAGTATTAATCTCAAAAATAAAAACTACAATTAGCCGTTAGTCTCTGGCAATGGCGCCAAAAACTTGATGTGTATTTTAGGTATAAGATTTGATGGTCTATTTCGTACACTTTTTGCTTTAAATTTGTAGAACTCAAAATACGTAAAGTTAGATTGAATTGCAAGCGCACAATCTATCCTTGTAGTAATTATGGGTGTTGATTCAAAGACTAAGGCAATTATAATTTCTACTAAATTAATTAATTCCAAACTAGTGCAAATAAGTAAATGGGGGGTTTGTTGTAAATTTAGTTTTATGGGTTCAATACCTGATTGAGAGTTGAATAGTAACAAAAGCAATTTAAACAAACAAATAAAATAAGTGTTGTGTTTCAAATAGAGAGAAGTCTAGGGGCTATCGACACACAATCCCTTGGTTCAAATCTACACTTAATTGGTTTCTAAATTCTTGTTTGCAATAATAGGGTTTCTAATCCTTAAATATCAAAAATGGTCACTTTCGTGAATTACTGACGTGCCTAGACAATTCAGATTTCACGATTAAGTTCTTCACCCTAGCTATCTAGACCAAAAACATAGGTTAGCCTAGTTTATTCCCAAATATCGATACTTCACGATTAAGTCCTGCACACCAATATTCAGTTCAATTCTAGGGGTCCCAATTAAATATGAGGCTTCACGATTAAGTCTTTCATCTCAATTCAACCTTTGTTTCTTGTGGTTCCGGACTAATAATAGATTTGGTCATTTCTAATCTCAAATTCTAGAGTTATTCATGTACATAATTTGGTACCATCAATTCTTGATCATAATCATCTTAAGTTGGTTAAACCTAAGTGGGACGCTAATTAACAAGCATACAAATTACACAATCACATGAATTATAAAATCAACAAGAACAAACATGCAAGCAAACAATCATCATATAGAAAAATCATCCAAGTAAAATAGATTTTAACACAAGTTCATGCTTAAAGCCTAAGTCCCGAGAGAGGAAATTTAGCCTCTCATGAGTGAGCTGACATCCAAAAGAACTACAAGAGTAAACATGATAAAAACTAAGAAAAATAAGAAAGAGAATAGACTACACCAATATTCTTGCTCGCTGGGCCTTGTCTTCACTTTGCTCGCTCGAGAAAGCATTTAATCTTTCGCTCCAATCGCCTTGAGTCACTTGGAGAAGATGGAAAAGATGTAGAAAGATGTGTAAAATAAAACTAGGTTAAAAGATTGATTCAGAATAAGAGATGAATCCTCCTGCTGCCTCCCTATCAATATATAGCCATTTTTGTGACTTTGGGAGCAAGCAAACAAGATCTGGAAGTGAATCGGGCGAAGATGGCAATAAAATATGTCCAAATCTAGGCTGGGTGGTCATTGGTGCGGCTGCACAAAATTCTACATTCCGAATTTGGATTTGTTTCATTCATGAAAGTTGTAGATCTTTTTGTCCTGGTTCCGTCAAGCTTTGATTCACCCAAATCGGAGTTCGTATGACCAAAATATGGCCAAAATACAAACTGTGTGTCGGCAGCTGTGATTTTGTGCGGCCCGCACGAAATGCTTGTACAGGCCGCAGAACTCTCTGGAATTTTCTGTGAACCGAACTTCAAACGGGCATAGATCATGATTCGTAACTACGTTTTCAGCGTTCTACCACTTTTCGAAAAGCTTGCAAGAAGATCTACAATTTGCTCTATTTCTTGTAATTTAAATAGAGTTTGGCAGTAACTTAGTTCTTGGCATATTTTAACACAGAATTATACTAAAATACAAGGAAATTGGCTTAGTTTTTAGGTTAAATATTAATCAAAAGTATATATAATGTAGGCTTATCACTTACTATCGTGTAGTGTTGGCTTGGGGGCCTGAAAATTTACCTGACAAATCGTACGAAGGCAATTACAGAGATCACTCCATCTGAGTGATCTCGGTCTTGGGCCGGGCCTTTCGTGTCGGGATGGTCTGTCGAGAAAGGGCCTTACCAGGACTTATTTCGGTCATTCTAGGCCCATCCTGTGAGGTTTGGTTAATTTGAAGGCCTTGGGAGGCCTTGTTCAGCCGGTTTCTTCGGTTTGGGAGCCACTATTTAGGGCCCGCGGCATGTGACCCTATCATATAGGACCTCTTGCAATGTCGAATTACTCAAACGCAATTGGATAATGGAGAGTGTCTTATCATCCATATTTTTCCACTTACTATCCGTCAACAAATCAATCAAATATTCTCGACAAAAAATGGCATCCTTAACGCCTTGGCTGGACAAAATTGCCGTCATACGCCTTGGCTGAACAGCGGAGTGAGCTTGTTGTCGCGGCTCAAAGCGGTACGCTCACTCAGGAAATGAATAGCAGCGGAACCCTACAATATACAATAGCAGCCGACTGATCTGAATCCTGGAACCGAATCCTGGAACCGTCGATCGGACTGCCGGCGGCGAAGTGGCTCTCATATTAATTTGTTAGGATTTCTAGGGTTTGAGAAGAGCGAGAGAGCAAGAAACAAAAAGATAACTCAAAATGATTTGTATTAGACTTAATTCTCTCTCATACAAGAATTATTACATAAGCTACAAATTAAAAATACAAAGTCCAACAGATCCAAATAGTAATTTGGATCGTAACATAACAATAAATTACTTTCACTTTCCAATTGTATTTTCAGATTCGAATTTTCAAGTACAACGAGTGCAATATTTACAAAAAAAACTAAAAGTCTTAAACAACCTCAAAAATATATATATTCACCTTAGTTAATTATAATAACTGGTTAATTTGTGGTTTATTGGTGTTAAGAAGAGAAGAAAGAAATGAGCAAATTCTAATGCAATTAAGGTTCCCGTGTATGCATGATCCATCTTTTGAATTGAATGGCATATTCTTAATTTTGTCAGGGTTTGAATCTTGGTCCAATTTGACTAAGCTACAGATGCTAGACCTTTCAGACAATTACGACCTCCCTAAAAGCATCATTTCCTCCTTGGCCAAAGTATCATCACTTCGAGCACTTTATCTGGATGATATTCCTATGGGAGACAGTATTAATGACGTCCAAGGTAACCTCGATATTTTAATGTTATATGACAACAACAAGTCTTCTTTTATATATTTTCTTAAATCTGACCGATATTTTAATGGACACAGAGCTTATAAATGCACTAAATTTGGAGGTGCTTAGTCTAAGCGGTTGTGGGCTTTCTGGGAGTTTACCCTATTTGGGACATTGGTCTTCTCTAAAAGCCCTTTCGTTGGCGGACAATCAGCTAAATGACACTTTATCATTAGAAGGTAAATACACAATTAAACTTAATTTGTTGTCAATACTCAATAGGAAATTAAGAAGTTATATTTGGGACGTACATTGGTATTCTTGCAATATGAAACAAGTTATAATTTCTGCAGTATCTAGATCTACCCCGGTAGAATTTGGTCAAATTGGTATAATATAGTACTATATATTCTTGTTGTCTGGTGGTATTAGATCTTAATTAATTAGTCATTTACTAATTAATGGTAGGGCGCGCTGCAAAGAATAGTGAGATATAAGGGCCCAGTTATATTTTTATTTTTCTTAATGCATCTTAAGGAAACTTTGCAATGCTCTTTGAAGACTTGAACCATTAATTGCTTTGAGAACTTTAAAATAATCTAAAGAGTCTTCCTTATAAATTCTCTATTTCATATCAGAACAATCAATATATATATAGTTTTATTAATTTTATGCAATACAGTCCATAAAACTATTGCTTATTTTAATCTCTTTTTTTGTAGCAAGTGCTATATTATAAAAAATGCATAGAAATGAAGAAACGTTATCTCATAATTGACCTCATTTTGGTTTCACATAGATTAATCTTATTTGATTATCTTTCTTGTTAATATTATAGGATTATGCCAATTGAAGAATCTTGAAGAGTTAGATCTTTCATATAATGGTTTCGCTGGAAATCTTCCTCCTTGTATAGGAGATCTTTCTTCTCTGAAGCTAATCGATTTGTCATCCAATCAATTTCAAGTAAAATTTCCTTTATCCATTTTTGAAAGACTTGTGTCCTTAAGATACCTTTCCCTATCCTATAACCAGTTTGAGGGGACTCTGTCCATGAGGTCATTTCGCAATCATTTTAATCTTGAAGTTCTGATGCTCTCAACTTACGATTCCTTGAACTTTCGAGTGGAATTTGTAGATGATCTGCCTTTTCAGCTTCAGGTTCTTGAACTCGCTAATTGCATTCTTGATGTTGAGCCCACTTTCTTTTATTCTCAGTATAAATTACAAGTGTTGGATCTCTCTAATACTGGCTCCAAGGGTCCTCTTTCAGCTGTGTGGTTGTTAGAAAACAATACAAACTTGGTCAAATTAGATTTGCACAAAAACTTTTTCATGGGGACTCTTCAACTTCCGTTTTTAACTCATGAAAAGCTCTCATTATTGGATATATCTGACAACCATCTTGGCGGAGAATTACCGCCTGACATTACCACTAAGCTTCCATATTTATTATTCCTAAACTTATCAAAAAACTATTTTGAAGGCCCTCTTCCGTTCATATCTACAAGATATCTCCTAACTCTAGATTTATCTACTAACAATCTCACTGATGATATACAAAACAATTTTCCTAGGATTCATGCTAATTCTCTATTATGGATCTATCATTTAATAAGTTCTATGGATCTTTCACTAGCAGCTTCAACTTTACTCCAGCTGGAAAATTATTGTTAAATGATAATAATATAAGTGGAGAGATTCCTTTTAGCATTTGTAATACCAGTTTTCGCGTGCTGGACCTCAGTAACAACAAACTAAATGGTGTTCTACCTGATTGCATTGGAAGAGCTGATCTTTGGGCGTTGAAGTTAAGTGGAAATCATTTAGAAGGATCCTTACCATTGGAGATATGTGTTGTGCCAAACCGTTGGTTTCTAGACCTTTCAGATAACAAGCTTTCTGGATCAATACCTCCTTGCTCTAATCACTCAGACTTACAAATTGTAGATCTTAGCCAAAACAATCTAACTGGAAACTTCCCGATAACATGGCTGAATATTTCTTATATAACAACCATTGACATTGGAGAAAACTATTTATCTGGAGAGCTTCCAATTTGGATTGGTATGGAATCCAATCTCAGTATGCTCCTAGCAAGAGAGAACATGTTTGGAGGACCTATACCAGAACAAATATGTCAATTCAAATATTTACGCATACTAGATCTGTCATACAATAATCTTTCTGGACAAATACCATCATGCATTATTGATATGGGATCAACATACCACGATCTCAGATTCTCGAGTGTCAGACATGAATATTTCCTAGAAGTGAAGGAGCTGAGCTTCAGTGATGCCAATTTTCTCTTACACATTAGAACTTATGTCGACTTGGGAGGTGATGAAAATTTGAACTTTGGATTGGAACTTATGTCGAAAGAGAGGTTAACTTTTTATTGGAAAAAAATTTTAGCAATCGTATATGTAATAGATCTATCTTCGAACAGACTAGTAGGCAACATTCCCGAAGATATCGGTCGAATGAATTGGATGCTAGAATTGAACTTGTCAAACAACCATTTAAGTGGCGCAATAACAGATTCCATATCCAATTTGCACCAATTAGAAAGTTTGGACCTCTCTCACAACTCTTTGAGAGGGGAAATACCGAGAGACCTGACTAAACTAACCTCACTAGAATTCTTCTCTGTGGCATATAACGATTTATCTGGTCCTACATTAGGTGTAGAAGCACAGTTTAGTACATTTGATAATAGTAGCTATGAAGGCAACCCGAATCTCTGTGGGCCTCCCCTGTCAAAAAGTTGTGGCCCTACTCTTGGCACAACACTGCCTTCCCCCAATGAAATGAGTGACGACCAAAGGTATGATGGCACCGATTTTCTCATATTGTTCGGTTCTTTCTCCCTATTCTTTGTGGTCAGTTTTTGGTGCTTCATGGTTGTTCTTTATTTCAAGAGAAATTGGCGTTATGCTTTGTTTACTTTGGTGGACCAGTATGGTGATATGGTATATGTGAAGGTCGTCCTTTCGACTAGAAAGATTGGAGCTGCTCTATCTCGAAGGGGCAGTTGAAGGACAATTTGTTTTAGTTTTAATTTGGAATGATATGTTTTTTATATGTGAAGGTCGTCCTTTTATGTATGATGTATTGTAAATCTGTATGAACTTTTGGCTTGAAAAAATATGCAAGAGAACTTTCGCATATTTATTTTATGCTGATGTATTTTTTTACAAATTTCTAAAGTGCCATATAATTGTCATTACTCGTAAAGTAGGGACCATTATGTGATATTATGTAAAGTAGAAAAATTATATGATTCTATACACAAATTAAAAAAATAATTCTAAATTGAAAAGGAGGACAAGCCTGATTTGAACTGGAATTTCAATGGACAGTCCATATAAGGCCCAAAATTGAAAAAGAGGAAAACAAAATGAGAAGCTAGTTAATTTGGTAATGAAACATGCTAGCTACGAACTTGAAAGATACCTTGACTAGTCAAACTAAAGTTAGAAAGAAATCTTTTTTACAAAATAATAAAATAAAGTTAGTCTGGGTCTCCCTTTCAATGATTATTAATTATTTGTTCTAAGAAATTAAACAAAATAGATACTAATTAACTACATTAAATATTAATGCCTTTCCTTATGCATGTTATGTAATTTGAAGCGACCTTTTGATATTAATTCGATTCTAATTAATTAGACCAACCAAAAAAAATATATGTATTTGAAACAGTAATTAATATATGTTTGAATTCCATTCCCGTTTTAGATTTAAAACATAGTAATTTGTCGAGCGAATCAATTCAGTTTAATTAGTAACAATTTAAACAAATTAAGTCGCATGAACGACTTTGGGAATCGGCATTTATATATATATAAATATGCATTGCATACGACTATACGACCATCACATGTTTTTTTGGTTACAATTTAGCATCCTACACATAATTAATTAATTTACCACCCAAATTATATCCCTAAAAGATTATAATTAAATAAAGCGTTGAGCTAGCTTCTCCTACGGCGCCATCTACTCATCAACTCATGAGTCATCACAAATTAATTAATTAATCAATTAATTAACTTGATCTTCTTCCCCGTCAATGGATCGCTCCAATTGGTGGTGGGGAGGCCGGAGAGCAGCTACCACCACATCAGCAAAGGCCTTAATTATGAACCGATGCATGCTCTGGTAATTCAGCTCGAGATTACAAAACAATAGCTCTTCTAACCGGTCCCAATCCAATGCCTGAAAACGATGATGGGCCTTCGCATAGTGATGCAGCATCTCCTGCATGGACTGCTTGAAATCCCGGTACGGGTCATCAGAATCCGTGCTCACCGCAATGCCGTCCCCTGGAATATTAATCAGTGGCACATGATCACTGGATGATGATGATGTGCCATCTAATTCCAGGGCGGAGGAGCTGGATGCTAGCACTGACTCATGATCACTTGATATTGAATTTGATGATGACGGGAATGGCGACACGGCCACTACTGAAGATTTAACCACTGGATGGTCAAGAGTTATCAAGCCCGAAGTGGAGGGAAACACGAAGAATCGGTGGTACGATGGCGGCACTGTGAGCTCCTCCTTCTCCTCCTCCTCCTCCTCTTGCAGAGGGGCATTGCAATTGCAGTCCCATGCAGCCAAGGACCCTGACGTAGAGGGAGACACGAAGAAGCGATCTGATGGTGGGACCATGACAGCAGTACTGTTGTTGTATTGTGCCGGCACCTCTAGCATTTGGTCATTATTT
Organism: Carex littledalei; assembly: GCA_011114355.1. Lineage (NCBI taxonomy): Eukaryota > Viridiplantae > Streptophyta > Magnoliopsida > Poales > Cyperaceae > Carex > Carex littledalei. Next base: position 89,835 of record CM022079.1, read on the forward strand.
AAATTGCAATCAGAGACCTAGTGAGCGAAAACTATAAAAAATGGCGCCTTCCATTACTTGGGCGGCGGGGGGATCGAAGCAGAGATGCGCAAGTTTTCTTGGGAGATGTTTGAGCTGGTTGGATAGGTGGAGGTGAAAGGATGTATATCTTTGTTTCTTCTTCCCCATATAAAATTTGTGGAGCAAGACTAGCGTGTGCTAGGCTCACCAAGAGGGATTGGTGAGCGCACCTCCAAAAAGCGCATTTTTAAAGTTCAAATAGTCGATTCGAACCTTCCAACGTGTTCTTCATATTAAAATGTGCTTGGAGACCAAATTTTACATTTTTTGGAAATTTTTTACTATTTTTTCAGAATTTTTGAAAAAACTAAACAAACTAAACAATAATTTGAAATTTGAAAAACAAATGATTTTCAAAAATTCTGAAAAAATAGTAAAAAATTTCCAAAAAATGTAAAATTTGGTCTCCAAGCACATTTTAATATGAAGAACACGTTGGAAGGTTCGAATCGACTATTTGAACTTTGAAAATGCGCTTTTTGGAGGTGCGCTCACCAATCCCTCTTGGTGAGCCTAGCACACCCTAGTCTTGCTCAAATTTGTGTGTATCTTCTCTTCTCTTGTCTCCTGTTTGATTTATATTTGGTATCAGTAATGGAAGAGATGCGCAAGGAATTAATAGAAAGAGAGATCAGGTTGCTTTAATTAATTAATTAGTTTGGGCGCTTTTATTTCTCTCTCTTTTTATTTTATTTAGCTAATTAAGGCCTAATAGCAGCAATTAAGGCAGTGGGCAAAGAGAGATTTGCGTTTGCTTTGAGTTAATTTATTTATTAAATTTAAATTTAGTTCGGTTTTGTTGTCATAATTAATGAATGTCATCAGTAATTAAATTAAGTAGTAATTAATGGTGGGAGTGGGGAAGAAAGTAATTAGAGATCAGTTTCCATATCTCGTATGCAACGGTAAAAAAGATTTTTATTGAGCTTTGACTTGATTGATACATGCATCTTGCCTCTCTCTCAAGGTCAAAGATATATATCCATTTAAATTTGGTTGCCCAATTTATTTTATTTAATTATTTAAGTAATTGTATTTTTATGGCTTGGAATTGGATGACCGTTTGTCCATCTATGCATGTATGTTTATCATTCCTGCCTAATTAATTAAATAATTTACTAATTACTAATTTTGCTGTCTACCCCTCACAAATTCTAAATTTCTAATTGTATATATTCAGTGTTCATCCTAATTAGATCAAAGGAAAAAAAGAAGTCAATGAATATATAAATGGATCGATAACAAAAGAATTTGATAAGAAAATACTTCCTCGTCACTATCCACCTCATAAATCAAACCTAGATTCATCTTGAACACATGGTTACCAGAAATAAATTTGTAGTATGTAAATATAAATATAATAAATATTCTTAAAATTCAAATAGAATGAAAATCACAAATTAACTTTCAGCTATAACATTCATTAATAAAAATTGTGCAGCCTCTTTTTTAGTCTTAATGGAAAAATCGGTAGCGATTGCTAACTTACCTTAAAAAAACATTCATTAATAAAGCTTCAAATTTTGAGAGTTGAGAAATGAATGAAATGTAGAAGTGAAAACGGAGCGCATACAGAGCAGATAGTGGTAAAATCATATTCATATAGGTTTTTTTTAATTTTACGGATACAGATTGAATATTAAACGGATACAAATACGGATACGTATCAGATCGGATATTTATTAAAACATATATAAAAAATATTATTAAAAAAATACTAAAGTTCATAATATCCCTCTAATTATAATGACAAATAACATAATTTGTTCATAAAATATATCAAACTATATGATATATATCTACTATTCGGATACGGATAATTGAAACATAAAATCATATCTATATGCATATCCACACAGATTTTTAGATATCCACATCTAATTTTATTGAATACAAATTGGATATTATCCATACTGTTTTCACCAGCGCACCCCCCTAATTAAGGGATTGAGTTTTGTCCAAAGTGATGGATTGTACAATAATCTACTTGCATGTTTGACAAGATTTGCAAAATATATATTTGTTAAATTTTACAGTTTCTTGTCTTGAGATATTATGCAGGTTTATGACGATATAAATTGCTACATGTACATCAAGGATGCATAATCAATTGTTATACTTATCGAGGATGAGTCAAAAAGCATCAAGCACTGGTCTTAGAAGCATCACCTCAATATTAGGTTTAGATATCTGTAAAATTGGTAAAGTATGCTTGAGAATGTGCTAATTGGGTTAACCGTTGCAACAGTTTAATTCAATACCTCAAAACACAGCCAAATCAATTAATTCATTGGAATGCTCAAATAACCATTGTAACGCAATAAGTCAATTTCGGACCCCAAAACATCCAGAGAGATCCGTTGTAAAAATTGTTGTAACGCTTATAAGTGTTAGGGTTTCCCAGCATAGCCAAACCTGCTATTTGGAGTTAACTGTTGCAACGCTTAATCTTCCATTGCAATGGTTGATATCAGATACCTTATTTTGTTTCTTTCTCTATCGATAGAAGCAAAATTTAGATTTGGATAATCACTCTAGCCGCCCCCAATTGCAATATTTTGAATTCTTTTCAGATCTAGAAAAACCATTATTGTTTTTGCACACAACTTCAATATTTATACAACTATCTCAAGAATACTCAACCACAATCAATCTTGTGTAAGTATTAGAGTAATCCGTGTGTGATCATCTTGTTTGTTTCATACATTTAAACCTTTAGTGCTCGTGAGTCATTTTCGTACTCGGGTCGAGTGATTTCCCAAGCTTTGTAAGGGCTCACCGGTTCCACCTTGTACTCCTTTCTCATTGGGTAAAGAAAGGCGCCCCATCTCGAAGATCGCGAGCCCCAGAGACGTAGGCGTTAGTGCCGAACTCCATAAACAACTCTCGCGTCAAGCGTCTCTTAACTCTTCTATTTATTTTACGCACACTTGTTTAGTTTAAAGTTATTTCAGTTTCCGTCCAGAATAACTCATATACACGTTAGTTAAAAGAACTTAGTTTTAATTTTTAAAAGGCCCCATATTACCCCTCTCTAGGTGCCTTAGGGACCAACAAGTGGTATCAGTACAGGGAAATTTAAATTAAGACAGTTAATTTGAATCAATTTGTTAAATCTATATAATGGCACAAATGACCCCTGAACATATTAGAGAACCTATAATTCTAACTGATACTACCAAAAACTTTAGCTATTGGAAAATGTTAATGACCAACTATTTAAACCTAATTGATGTTTGGGAGGCCATTGAAAAGGGGTACACCCCGGAGTTTAACAAAACCACAAATATGTTGACTACCGAATCTTAACTTGCTAAGAGGGTAAATGGCAATACAATTAATGCAATCCTAGGTGTGGTACATGAATCGGTAGCTTTAGTGTTCACACATGCCACTAATGCTAGAGAAATGTGGGAAGCCCTTGTGAACAAATATGAGGGTAATGATCAAATCAAACGAACCAAACTCACGGGGAAACCAAGTTTAAAACATTTAGCATAGAAAATGGTGAGTCCATCGAAGACACATATAATTGACTTTTACGAATTCAAAATGAATTTATCGAACTTAAAGATGTACCATACGTAGCCCTTTAATAAAAAAAAATATCTTACATTTATATAAATGGGTCAAGTGAAAGATGACAAACATGAACTAATGGGTCCTTAATTTTGTTACTCTATGAAGAAGATAAACTTATAATGAAAAATTTCTAGTATGTTTCATACAAATTTTCAAAGTAGTCAATTTCTCGTGAATACACCTTAATATACAATATCCCATAAAAACTTGACATTCTTTTTCTATCTTCTTTTAATTATTTATCCTTTTATTTAATTATTTTAAAAAATTGAAATGATCCATCACTACTACAGAAAAAGAGATTGCAGACGGACATTACCGGAGGAGCTACACGGATTTCCCTGCCGTGTATGAGTTGAGGGTGTATAAAAGGTACCCTCTATAGACACGGATATTTACCCGTGTATATCTAACGCTTTCTACACGGATTACCAAATAAACAGCCGTGAACATACACCTGCCTGTGGCGCTCTCCATATAACCGAGCAAAACGGATATTACGTAAACGACCGTGTACGACTACTCTTTATTCACGGACATTGCAACTAAAAGACCGTGTCGGTACCTTTACCTACACGGACATTTAGTTTCATATCCATGTCCCTCTCTTAACAAATCAATAAAAAATTAAATAATCCTTGTATCTCCGAACTCGTTCTACACGGACATTGGTCAGGAAAACCGTGTCAAACAACTCTATCTACACGGACGTTTAATTTCATATCCGTGACCTGTCATAACTATCGTACACGGACAAATGTAAAATAATCCGTGAAGCTCACCGAAAACAATCTACACGGATTTTTGTTAAATAACCGTGTCAAATTGCTTTTTTCTACACGGACTTTTAACTTCATATCCGTGAAGCTTTCTTAACTATCATACACGGACTGTATAAAAGAATATCTGTACTCATTTCTACACGGTTGTTTGTTTAACAACAGTGTGGAATTACTGTGTTCTACATGGACGTTTAGTTTCATATCCGTGAAGTTCTCTTAACTAACATACACGGACTATATAAAAGCATCCGTGTAGCTCATACACGAGCTTTTGACACGGACTTATAATTCACATCCGTGTAGGTATCGTAACTATCATACACGGACAAATATAAAATAATCTATGCTCACTCAACTCGTTCTACACGGGCTTTCGTTTAATATCCGTGTAGAATTGTCCCATTTTTTTTCTTGATTTTTTTCATTTCTGGGCTAGCCTCCAGTTTAATTTGCTAGTCAGTTTTCCTACAAAATTCATATACCATTCTGTTTTGCTAGCCAGTTTTCCAGATAATTTGACATTAAATTATGCTTGCTAAATTCATATATACACTAAATTGTTATACAAATCCATGTTCAGCATTACAATATTCAGATAGAAACCATCTTGCCCAGCTACATCTTATATAGTCGATCTGCTCCTTGCTGTACTCAGTTTGCTTTGATGGTTGCTACAATTATAATTTGGTATTAGTTAGTAACAATAAAAGGTAGATGCAAGACAGTCGCAAATATCAATTGCTAATTTAATGAAATGAGAATTATAAGTAAGCATAATATGAAAATATCAATTGCTATTATATAGGCACAATTAATATTAATTACATACCACATCTGGAAATCTGAATTCATAGACTCCTTCGGAGCATTTTTCACGTTCGTCGCACTAAGTACGCTGGGGTCCAGAAAAGCACACAAGTTCTGTTTGCCCTTGCATTGACAACTATTGATTAGCCTCCTGAAAAATTATCATATGACATTAGAATATATTCTTCAGTGCTATACACATGATATAAACAATTTTTGGTCACTAACATGAGGTAAATGGTGATGTGCCCCACATCGAGCCATTTATCGGACCCCGAGGCATGTAGAAAGTCCTTGAAGTCGGTGAACGACAGCATTACAGTCGACAGCATTACCTCATGTCGGACCCCGACAGCATTACCTCATGTTGGACAGGAGGGTCATGGCCTGCTGGTCCGGCAGTAGGGTCAGCAACTACTGGTCCGGCCGTAGGGTCAGGTTCTGATGTTTGGGCAGGAGGGTCATGGCCTGCTGGTTGGACAGTAGGGTCAGCAACTGCTGGTTGGGCATGAGGGTCAGCAACTGTTGGTCCGGCAGCAGGGTCAGCAACTGTTTGGGAAGGTCCTTCTGCTTTGTCCCTCCGTACCGGTGACATCACGCCCTCCGTGTGACTACCATCATCTCCTCGTGTCTGTATCGAAATTTTTTACCTTTTTCAAGTATTTGAAAAGGAAGTGCTTTGAATGTAACAAAATAACTTGACTATTTATGCATTACCTGATCCAAAATAATCTGATTCTTGGGCCATTGCACGAATGACAGCCGGGCATCATTGACACAGAGCATGCCATTCCCCTCAATTGGGACAGGAAGAGGTATGTGCTCCCATCCCTTCAAGACATTGTCAATCTGTACGGCGGCATGGCCGGGAAGTAGCTGCTCATTGTGCACTTTGTCGGCTGCTGGATGTACCATGCCCTTAGCAACAACCAGAGGCTTATTCTCGAGCCACATGACGAGTTTGCATGCTGTGGCATCCTGCAATTTCATGTCAGAATTTATTTTTAAATTGAAATATATATACATTCATTCATATAAATCAAAGGTTGAAATAGCGTTTATCGCGTCATAGCGGAACGGATGAAAAAACGGCGCTATGGCCATATAGTGTCCAACAAGTAGTAATTGCCTCCCAATAACAGAACGGCTGAAAAATGGCGCTATGGTTGAAATACCTCCCAATAATGTCCAACAAGTAGTAATTGCCTTTAGAATACGAACAAGTAGTGATTACCTTTAGATGATCCAAATCGTCTCCGAACGTCCCGGATGCCTGACTACTTCGCCGAACTCCCGTCGGGGTGGGAGGTGCTTGCTCGGCTGGCTGCGCCATAGCTGTAATTTCGGCACGCAACCTTGATTCCAACTCCTTCATCTTTGCGTCGTACTCGGCGCTCACCTCCTTGCGCAATTGCGCAACTATCTCGTCTTTGTTCACTTTCGCACGAGATTTCCTTCGAGGTTTTGGTCCATTAAATACGTCCTTCCAGCCCCTGTAGGCCCCTACGCCCCTTACTCGACCAGGGTGTTCTGGATTCCCGAGCGCTATGGACAAGGAGTCATCTTGCCTTTTGACCGACCGGGCACCGAAATTGACCTCCTCCTCCACCTCCAACTGTGAATAGAAAAATTAGTTATAGCAAAAGAATTAGTGATCGATGTACACAAAGTTTTTAACACGCTTGAATTACACATAGTTCTAACGAACGACTCTTACCATTCTCTGAGCCACGGGTCGCAACGTGGGATGTAGTACTATCCTCCCGTCAACGGTTAACTCGGACCTTGCCAACGTCCAATCTTGGGCCCTAGGATTTTTGATCCTAACCACGGGTGAGTCAGAGTCTTTGTTCAACTCCAGTATTTTCGCCCACTCCTCCCTTTTACCCTGGTAACCACCCGACCCCAACTTGTGCGGATACTTGTTCATTGCAATGATCCTCCTGCCCTCCTCCCTTTTTTTCTTTACACATCCAAGTAAAAAAATTAGCCTACTATTTTCTATTTATTAAAAAGTAAATAAACCAATTAAAAAGCAAACAAAAAAATTACAAGTTGTGAGTGGAACACCATTTCAACTTCATATTAATTCAGTTATTCAAAATAAACACCATTTCACATTTATATATGATTGGAACAACAGCAACATGGTGTCTATTTCGGACACCATTTACCAACATAATTCAAATCGATAAAGGAAAAAATGTAATTTTGCTGAATTTACATACCTTGAACTCGTCCGTGCTCTTCATCTCCACAAACTTCTCCCACTTCTCTTGAGTCACCCAAGGATAGTAGCCTACCGGGCTTTTACCTTGATCCATGTAATCCGTACTCAGCGTGCTTTTGAATTGCTTCCAAGCTTCATTCATTATCCTCAAAGTCTTATCCTTTACCACCTCCGGGATGTCATCCGGGATGTTCCACTGAGCCTGCATTGACACCCAAATTGCATTTAAGTTCATGTACAATTAAAAAAAAGATATTAACTGGTTAGGTACTTCACCTTCACAATGTTCCACCAGTCGTTCTTTTGGTCTTTCGAAAACTGATCCCATCTCTCTACCAGGATGTCTGCCTTTTGCTTCACCAAATTGCACACATAATTTGAGTACTCAGCCCGTCTTGTACCCTTCGCACACCCATTTTTACTGAACTCGATGTCCAGTTGCTTTGCCTCGGAAGTGGACGCGCACATTGTCGGACCTCTTTTCCTTTTGGCCGAACCTGATTGGGCAGCAGCTTGGTGCTTGCCTTCTTCCATCATATCTACGTGCTCATTCTCAATCGACATGGTTCTATAAAAAAAAAAGAACTTTTTCAGTAAATACCAAAGTAAATACAGTAAATACATGCAGTAAATACCAAAACTTTTATACCAAAATTTCTTCGCAATGGAGGTGTTGAGCGTTTCCCCGAGAAAGAAGAGGTAGGTTGTCGGACGTTTAATTGGTTGGACAGGAGAGGCGACGAAATCGAGGTGAGGTGGGGAAGAAGGACTCGAAGCGGCGCGAGCTAAGTTTCGAAATGTTTGGAAAAGAATTGAAGGCGCGAGCTAAGTTATGAAAAATTTGGAAGAGCAGGCGTGTAATATGTATTGTAACCCTAGTTCTACACGGACAATTCACTTAATTCATTCGTGTTGGAATACCTTTATACACGGACATTTGATCTAAACTCCGTGTAGAGAGGAAGTAGAAGAGCTACACGGACTTTTTATTAAATATCCGTGTAGAAAGATCCTCTCGACACGGACTTTGATTTTAACATCCGTGTCTGTTTACCCTTTATACACGGACTTTTATTTAAAAGACCGTGAAGCTCACCCTTCTAGAGATCTAAACCCTAAACCCTATGATACACGGACTTTTAGTTTAATATCCGTGTGTGATTACCTTGTACCATCTCCCCTTCAGCTTTGCCTCAACCTTTTTTCCCCTTCGATTTTGTTCCCTCTCTGCCTTTGCAACTTGCATCCGACATATTTGAAAATATTAGTTTGAGCATTGATCAGATTCCTGTACCATAACCTTCATAGCGATCATTTTCTTTTTAGAAATACAACTCCACAGCAAGCGATTTCTCCAAATGCTCGACCTTCCTCTCCCAACTCAGATTTATCCCTCCTCTGAAGGCAGAACAGGCACATGAAGCCTCCTGGGAGAAGTTCTTCAATCTGAGTTGGAGAGGAAGGTTGAGCATTTGGAGAAATCGCAACGAGGGTACTCGGCTTTCGAGAAATAGATAGGTGAAATAGGGCAAATGACTCGAAGTGCCGCGAGCCAAGTCATTTATTATATTCTAACTCAGATCAAAACGGATATTAACTTAACAACCGTGTAGAATGAGGGAGAGCTACACGGACTTTAATGCAAAAGTCCGTGTAGATAGACCCTTTCGACACGGACTTGAATTTAACATCCGTGTCTATACCTTTTCGGCATGGACATTGCAACGACACTCGTGCACGAATACCTTTCGACACGGCCGTTTAATTAAACGTCCGTGTCTTTTTACAATTATACACGGACATGTAATTAAACGTCCGTGACAAAAGTATAAAAATCAGATTATTTATTTAAGTTTTGTTTATTTGAATAATTTCACAACGGAATTCGAAAAGTTGCCTTTTTATTATTTCTAAGGAAGAAGACGAAACTACTCTTCAAAATTCTATATAATCTGAGAAACCCCCGATTGAGATTTGGAATGTTCAAATGGCCGTGCCACCGCCCCCCTCAAATGTGACATGGCCATGGCCCCCCTCAAGTGTGCCACGGCGAAGCCCAAGGGGGCACCCACCACCAAATGTGCCATGTCCTCAACCCGGGTCAAATGTGCCAGGGCCACGACCCCCCTCAAACCCTCCCGAAGTCCCTGCCGAAGTTCCCGCAGTCCCTCCCGGCTTCGAAATGCCTCCTCCCTACGTGAAGAGGACATGGCCATGGCCCCCCTCAAGTGTGCCACGGAGAAGCCCAAGGGGGCACCCACCACCAAAGCCCTACATAAGTAGGGGCAATCCAGCCAGACCATTCTTCCCTTGGAATAGAAGGCGAAGGCAGCCACCACCATCTAACTAGTTTAATTAAGTTTTTTTTTTTTATTTTGTTTGTAGTTATTTTGTAGTTTTTCTTTAAATTTGTGGTACATGTATGAGGATCCTTTCTTTTGGTACGATGTATGGGAATCCTTTTTTATGTAATATATTTTGTTCTTTAATCAACAATTTTTTTTCTACACAGTTTCTTTTTTGTTAAATACTTCATATGCTATCAAAAGAAATACTTTTATAGATATGAATTAGCAGCACAAAACAACAACATGCAACAATATATAAACACTACAAAGGTTATTACTTAAAAACCTTTAATATTTAAAACTTTGATTCTAAGTAAAATACTTAATGCTGTCTAAATAATCTGATTTGAAAACATAAATTAACACTTACCTGATATGAAGAATAAATAATTTATGGGGAATTTACAAAATAATTACAAAAGCTAGCTTTAACATAGAATAATTTTCGGGAATTGCAAATTAAAAACCTTTTTACATGGATGTTTAATTAAATGTCCGTGTAGAATACCTTTCTATACAGATGTTTAATTAAAGGTCCGTGTAGCTCGCGTAGCATTTCTACACGCATTTCTACTTTCATGTTCAACGATGAGGACCGTCCGATCTAATTTAAGATATGTGCGCACGAAAAATGAAACAGATACGAACGAATATTAATCTATTCCGCACGACTTTTAAAGCAAATAGACAGTGATTAAACCCATCGTAAGCAAATACGAACGAATCAGATAAACTATTTCGATGCCCATTGGACCCAAAGTGAGTTCGATGGGCTCTATGACCGTCCGATCTATCTCAAGATCCGTGCAGACGTAAATTAAAGAAGGCGCGAAAGTTCTGGCGGGAATCAATCGTTATGTACGTATTTTTTAGGGGAGCAGCTTGGGTCCGATGCCCATCGGACTCAAAGTGGGTTCACGCCAGAACTTTCGCGCCCAGCAGCTTGGGTCCAATGCCCATTTGCTTTAAGATTAATTCCCGCCAGAACTTTCGCGCCTTCTTTAATTTACGTGCGCACGGATCTTGAGATAGATCGGACGGTCATAGAGCCCATCGAACTCACTTTGGGTCCAATGGGCATCGAACACAAGCTGCTCTCGTACATAACATATTAAAAGTAGGTCATCATCGTTAGAAAAAAGTTTATCTGATTCGTTCGTATTTGCTTACGATGGGTTTAATCACCGTCTATTTGCTTTAAAAGTCGTGCAGAATAGATTAATATTCGTTCGTATCTGTTTCAGTTTCCGTGCGCACATATCTTAAATTAGATCGGACGGTCCTCATTGTTGAACATGAAAGTAAGGTCCGATGGGCATCGGACCCAAGCTCCTCTCGGTTTTTTAGAGTGATTTTTGTGATAATACAAGTTAAAATTCAAAGATCTCAGATAATACAGCTTGATGGATGGGTAAATAAAGTTAAAATTCCATCAAAATTTGCTGCACTTGATTAAAGGTTGTAATCTTTGATTTGAACAGTCCTGATCAATCAACGGACTAACTATTTTTGTGCGTCTTCACAATCTCACAAGGCAAGAGTTTATGTTTCATGAAACATAAACTCTTGCCTTGTGAGATTGTGAAGACGCACAAAAATAGTTAGTCCGTTGATTGATCAGGACCGTTCAAATCAAAGAGCATTGCATTTATTGTTTACCGAAAGTTTGATCAAAATTTTTTTTTATTTACCCATCTATCTAGTTCATTGAAGATTGAAGTATCGTATGGCCACAAACACTTCGTGCTGGATCAAACCTCATACATAATAAATTTTCCAAACTTTTATGTTGGTTACATTCAATGTTCTCCCTTGATCATTTTAAAACAGATACGGAATGATTTCATTGCAGATCGACTGTTGATTTTCCGCTTGAAAATGAACGGTCCAAAAATATTTTTACAGTTTGAAGGGACATACAATGATGAAAGTTTATAAAAATAATATGTATAAGTATTATTTGGCCATATAAGATGTAAAAAAAATAAAAATATATTTTTTGAATTATTTTCGTATGTACTGTTGTACATGTATTAGGTGATTAGTAAATATCAAGCTTTGTTGACCGTCCGATAAACGAAGAACGGTCCTGATGTCTTCATTTAAGAGGTGGTGGGTAGATTTTCCACACTCTCTGAGGTAACATAATATTTCTGTTTAGATCTGGTTCCAGATGATGCACAAGATCCTTTAATATTTGTGCATAATAATGATTAGACGGTCGGATATAACCACAGATATTATGTTATCTTTGAGTTTATGAAAGCCCCTTCTATCCCTCCTCTCTGTGGATAAATTTTTTCGAATTTCCCTCCTTTAGCTCCCTGATTGGACTCCCAAAAATTCAAAACAAATTTTACGAAATTTTTCGCCTAGGTTGGCTTTTCCCAGCGTCACTTTCCCTCCCCTTTTACACGGATGTTTAATTAAATGTTCGTGTACGATACCTTTCTACACGAACGTTTAATTAAACGTCCGTGTAGCTCGCTTTGCATTTCTACACGGATGTTCAATGAAAGAGAACGGTGTAGGTCCGATGCCCATCGGACCTACTTTTATGTTCAACGATGATGACCGTCCGATCTAATTTAAGATATGTGCGCACGGAAACTGAAACAGATACGAACGAATTTTAAACTATTTTGCACGACTTTTAAAGCAAATAGACGGTGATTAAACCCATCGTAAGCAAATACGAACGAATAAAACCTTTTTCTCAATGATGATGACCTACTTTTATGTTCAACGATGATGAAAAAGATTTAATATGTTATGTGCGAGAGCAGCTTGGGTCCGATGCCCATTGGACCCAAAGTGAGTTCGATGGGCTCTATGACCATCCGATATATTTCAAGATTCGTGCGCACGTAAATTAAAGCAGACGCGAAAGTTCTGGCGTGATCTTAAAGCAGATCGGACGGGCATCGGACCCAAGCTGCTCTCGTTATGTTATGTACGTATTTTTTAGAGTGATTTTTGTGATAATACAAGTTAAAATTCAAAGATATACGAACGAACTTTAAACTATTCCGCACGACTTTGAAAGCAAATAGACGGTGATTAAACCCATCGTATGCAGAGTAGGTCCGATGCCCATCGGACCTACTCTCAAGTCTTAATTTGTAACTGGAATTGAGCATTGAGTTCATGTACCAAACCTTCATAGCGATAATTTTTTATAAATACAACTCCACAGCAAGCGATTTCTTCAAATGCTTGACCTTCCTCTCCCAACTCAGATTTCTCCCTCCTCTGAAGGCAGAACAGGCACTTGCAGCCTCCCGGGAGAAGTTCTTCAATCTGAGTTGGAGAGGAAGGTCGAGCATTTGGAGAAATCGCAACGAGGGTACTCGGCCTTCGAGAAATAGATAGGTGAAATTGGCAAAGGACTCGAAGCGGCGCGAGCCAAGTCATTTATTTTCCATGTAATTCTTAATTTCTTTTGTTCAGAATTACTTGATCAAAACGGTGCCGGGAGGAGATTGCCTTTTATACCAAATTTTTCCATTTTTTCTACACGGATTTTACCTTTAACAATCCGTGTAGCTTCCCTTCCCCATTAAACCCTAAATCCTTTACCCACGGACATTTACTCCAACATCCGTGTTTGATTACCTTTTTACACGGACCTTTATTAAAAAGCCGTGTAGCTCTCCTCATTTTGTGTGGATTTTAGTTAATAATGTCGGCTTCGTTACTGTTCTCCTCACGTATTATTAAATAAAAGGCCGTGTGTGAAGTAATTGACAACATTGCGTGGTTTAACTTGTTATTTTTTATATTATTTGAAAGTGATAATAAATAAGTATACGTATTATTTGAACTCGAAATGTGTGAAACGCAAATTATTTTTTACTGAAATTTAATATTTCAACTAATTTTCAATTCTTAATATAAATATATTAACTGGAAATATTATTTTACTAATATTTAATATGTGAACTAATATGTAAAAACCTTTATGTTGTTTTGAAATAGAAATATTTTAACTAGAATATTATTTAAAAATTGTTTCCAAACAAGATAATAAAAAAGTTATTTTCTAAACAAAATAAATATTATACATCTCCCTTTTTTTTTCCTTTTTCTCTTTTTTTTCGCTAATTTCACATTACATTCGGCCCATATTCCTTCATTGTGGTCGGATCGCAAATAGTTTGCTTCGTCTTGTTCTTCAATTGAGGCTACCTCAGTTTGCACGTCGGTACAAAATGGAGGTATTTCGTCGAACTGGTCGTACTCTTCTTCGTCGACAATGTTTTCTACCCCAACAATTCTTCTTTTCCCAGATAGGACGATGCTCCACCTATTATCACTCGGGTCAGTGACATAAAAGACCTGGGTTGCTTGCTTGGCGAGTATAAACGGATCATCAACATACCCAACTTTATTAAAATCAACGAGTGTGAACCCGTCGTTATCAACTTTAACACCCCAGTCTTCGACCCATTGACACCGAAACAAGGGAATGCTAAGGTCAGGACTGTAAATGAGCTCCCAAATTTTCTCAATAACGCCATAATACGACTTTGATGCTATTACGGGCCGGGAATCTCCGGATCTACTGAATTCTTCAGACGTCGCCACCAACGTCACCCCACTATTTTGCATCGTGCTCTTATCACTTTGGGATTTAGTGTAAAATGTATATCCATTAATTTCGTATCCTTGGAATGTTCTAACAACAATTCGGGGTCCTTCGCCCAGCAGTCGAACAATTTCATTTACGGGCCCCCTATCGGGGTGTGACTGCACCCTTTCTCTCAGCCATCCTACAAATGAACGATTATGCTCGTTGGTAAGCCACTTCTGACTTCTCGTGTAGTATTCTTGTTGAAGGATTGTCATGTGCTCATCTATATAGGGAGCAACATCTGTCATGTGCTGTAGTATCAAAAAATGTGCCTTCTGTAGTTCATCTCTATCAGCAACTACGGCTTTTAATCCAATTGTCCCGACTCCTTGGAGCCTTCCCTCATATCGAGACTTTGGAACGCCAATAGGACAGACACCAGTCATGTAGTTGGTGCAAAAATCAATCACCTCTTCTGCAGCATATCCTTCTATGATGCTGCCTTCCGGTCGATGTCTGTTCCTTACGTATTTTTTCAAAATTCCCATGTATCTCTCGAATGGATACATATACCGCAGGAACACAGGATCACAGATCTTGATTTCTCTCACTAGATGAACAACAAGGTGCACCATAACATCGAAAAAAGATGGCGGAAAATACATCTCAAGTTGGCAAAGAGTAGCGACGACTTCCACCTCCAAAGAGTCCAGTATTAGAGGGTCTATGACTTTGGACTTTATTGTATTGAAGAAAAAACAAAGCTTCGTAATGGTTTGACGAACGGGCTTTGGTAAAACCCCCCGAATTGCAACAGGAATCATATGTGTCAATAAAACGTGACAGTTGTGAGATTTCAGATCGACCAGTTTCAGGTCCTTCATCGACACTAGCTTCTTAATATTCGAAGAATACCCTGATGGGACCTTAATACTATGGAGTCATTCACAAAAGCTTGTTTTCTCTTTCTTCGACATTGTGCACATTGCGGGGGGTAGGTATGTGCGCTTCCCTTTCTCCTGCGGTGCAAGCTCGGGTCGTATTCCCATTTCTACCATGTCTTTTCGAACTTTGATACCATCTTTAGTCTTCCCCGGAATGTTCAATAATAAACTAGTCAAACTGTCGCAGACATTTTTTTCAACATGCATGACATCTATGCAATGTCTCACTTCTAAATATTCCCAGTAAGGTAGGTTCCAAAATATGGACCTCTTTTTCCAAATATTCTTCGGCATTTCTGTGGCACACTTTCCAAACACAACATCAAGGTTTTTAACACGCTCGAAGACACCCTTCCCATCTAATGGACGACGGGCCACTCCAAGCTCAACTTTCCCGTTGAATGCCTTCTTCTTCTTACGATATGGGTGATTAATTGGAAGAAACCTACGGTGCCCCATAAATACATTCTTTTGACAATTCTTCAACCTCAGCACCTGCGTATCATCTTCACAAATAGGGCACGCTTTTGCTCCTTTACAAGTGTAACCCGATAAATTCTCGTACGCAGGGAAATCATTTACTGTGCAAAACACCATAGCTCGCAAGTTAAAGGTCTCTTTCATGTACGCATCCCACACCGAGACGCCATCACGCCATAATTTTTGGAGGTCATCAATTAATGGTGCGAGATATACATCTATGTCATTTCCGGGTTGTCTGGGTCCTTGGATTAGTAATGACATCATTATATACCTGCGTTTCATGCACAACCAAGGAGGAAGATTGTAGATGGCTAACAGAACTGGCCAAGTACTGTGCCGACTGCTCATGCTTCCAAACGGACTCATTCCATCTGTGCTCACCACAATCTTGAGGTTTCTTATCTCGGAACTAAAATCTTTGAATCGTCTATCAAAATTTCTCCACTGAGGAGAATCAACCGGGTGTCTTAGTTTACCGTCCTTTTTGCGCCCTTCTTCATGCCAACGCAATAACTTTGCATCTTTGGGATTTGCAAATAACCGTTTGAATCTCGATATTATCGGCAAGTACCACAACACCTTAGCCGGAGGCCGTCCCTTTTTGCCGTCGTCACAATAAGTAGTGCCCTGGTCCTTACGTTTATACCGAGAAACACCGCACTTGGGACAAACATGCATGGCCTCGTACTCATTACGATACAATACACAGTCATTCGGACATGCATGTATTCTTTCGATCTTCAAACCCACCGGACATATCAACTTCTTCGCCTGATATATTGTACGGGGTAACTCGTTCTTATCTGGGAGCATTTCTCCTAAAAGCTTTAATAAGGACGTGAAACTCTTATCGCTCCAACCACTGTCTGCTTTCAAGTTAAATAATTTCAACATAGCTGACAGTTTCGTAAATTTGGTACACCCGGGATACAACGGCTTTTTGGATTCATTAGACAAGTACTGAAATTTATCATAATTTTTATCACTAATTTCATCTTCCACATCATGTAACATGTCCTCCAGATTATCAATATACTCGTGTACTACATTTTCAGCGATATCCGTCTCCAGCTCATCATTGTCGTTGCAATCAAGTTCAACATTATCAAAATTTTCGACATTCACATCATCATCGCTGAAATCAAGTTCAAAATTATCCAAAATTTCTACATTCTCATCGCTATCTTCACAATGGTTAGAATTCTTATTGGTACAACTACTTTCCCCAAATTCCTCACCATGCATGAACCAACATGTATATCTTTTCTTAAATCCACGACAAATCAAATGAGCTCTAATTTCTTCGGAGTCCCCAAATCTTAAAAAAAATTTACAATCTCTACACGGACACAAAATGTCGGCTTCCTTCATCTTCACTCTATACCTCTCTGCGAATTTTATGAACTCATCAACGCGACCCAAATATTCTTCACTATCACGTCGCAATTCATACATCCAACTTCGATCCATCTGTAAATTAAATTAAAAAAATGATTTCAATTAATAATGGTCAACATGTAAATTGGTACCAAATTCTAGGCTTACAAAGGGCCGGTTTACAATCCTAACCCACTCTTTGAATATTAGGTCCCATATGTGAACACATATTAGCGAGATTTAATTAGTATTTGAGAAAAATTCGGCAGCATTTCCCCTTAACTCCCCAAGTATGCGTAAAAACCACATACTCGTAGGAGCATTAAGGGAAAATACCATCGAACTTTCCTCAATTACTAATTAAATCCCGCTAATATGTGTTCACATCCTAAATGAGACCCAATATTCAAAGAGCAGTCCCAAAACGGGGACTATTGGATTAATTTTGAACGGGCAAGGACCTAAAAGCATCAGTAGATCGGTTATTGGACAACAATACACTACTTACACATGATCTAAATAAGTAAAAATAAGTAACATAAAATTAGAGGAAGAAAAGGAAAATATATATATACACTAACCTTAGAAAGATAGAGAGGAGAAAATACAAACTTCACTATCACATCGCAATTGCAGAAATCGGATCAGCGCATTCAATACAGAGAGAGAGACAGTATTAATTACTTGATAAAAAAAACGGCGCTGGAAGGAGAAGGCCTTTTATACCAAAACTCTACAAAGATTTTTCTACACGGATATTACGTTAAGAAAGCCGTGTAGCTCTCTCACAAATCATACACGGCTATTTGTATTTAAGAACCGTGTTTTATAATAGCCTTTCCTATGAAATTTATAAAAAAATCCGGGTTATTTAAGATAGGAGAATGCGTTTCTACACGGATTTTCAACAAACAGCCGTATACATTAACTTTATACACGGATCTTTCGGGAAGAAATCCGTGTAGCTCTCTTAAAAATCATACATGGCTATTGGTACTTAAGAACCGTGAATAACGCTAGTTGGTTCGTTTAAAATATTGCTAGTCTTTTCTAGGATTCCGTGTAGCTATTCGACACGGTTATTCAACAAATATCCGAGTACATATACTATTGTACTCGGTTTTTAGTTAAATATCCGTGTAGTCTAATGTATCTTTGGGTAATTTTTTTTTTCCTGAGCTAGCCTTGTTGAAGCTGCAATTCAAGCCAAACTTAGTTAATGTCGGCAATAAATTCAAGCCAAAGCTGAAAGGGCACCATGATTTGTTCATACTGGGAAAATGCATCAGATTCTTAAAAAAGGGGCATAAGAGCATGAATTGTAAGAACCAAAAGACGTTTCTTTAATTGCCAAGGCACAAATCACCTCTTCAAATTCTGCAATCCACTTTCTTCTAGTAATATATACATTCAATTCTTCAGTTATCAAAGGGAGTAAGTACATGCATGGCAATAAAGGAGAAGGTAAACAGACTAATGAGACTCATGAGAAAACTATTGAACAGCCACAAGGATCTATAAAAGGAAGGAACACATTTGCACAGAACCATGCACCATCGCTCTTGACATCACAATTCATAAACTGAAAACCATGGCAACACCACCAAATTGGCAAACTATGCAAATGCAAGATCCGGCTAATATCCAAAATCGCATTGAAGAGCTGAGGGTCTATTTGCCTCGACGGGATCAAGAAATGGCGGAAGAAAATCAGTTCCTTCTTTGCTTTGCAATTGTATTTGCCGGGCCACACTACAATGACCACCGCACGACAACACGTTTGGCGAGTGCATTGGGTAGATTTTTTGGAATTCCACCACATTATGTCAGAATTTCGGAAATTGACCCATCAATTGGGGACTTTGTTGCCACTTTCCCAAATTCAATTATGAGAGATGCTGCAGTCGGGGAGGGCGTTTTTGTTCTTGACCGGGATGTTGAAGTCCAACTGGTGGAATGGACGGAAGAATTAGGCATGCTCCATGAGCCCACAATCCACCGTGCTAGAATTAGGCTGCACGGTGTTCCTCTCCAATATTGGAACAAGGAAGACCTCTCTGATCTCGTATCAGGTTTTGGCTATTTGGTAAGAGTGGCTCCTTTCTTTCCCTACGGTAATTATGAGGTGCTTCGTGTTTTTGTGGCTTTTCATGATCCGGCAAAAATCCCAAAAAATATCCTTCTCATTGACGACCCAAACTCAACAATTGTGCAAGTGGAATTAGAAGGATACTTCCTCAGAGGTGGAAATTACATGCCACCTCCTCCGCCCCCCCCCCCCCCCCCCCCCCCCCCCCTCCATATAGGGGAAATCCACCTCCACATGCACCTCCACCACCCTCGTATTCTCAAGGCAATAACTCCCATGATCGCCGCATTAACCGCCGTCAAGCACCCTATGACAGTCGCAGGGCCGGGCCAGGTGGGCGTGACAGTCGCAGGTTCGGGCCAGGTGGGCGTCAACTTTAGTAGAGTTTGAAGTTGTCAGTTATATCAAATGTTTAGGTTATCTTTTAATTTTGCAAATTCGGGCAGCAAATCCCATTGTTTAGGGATGCTAAAAAATATTATGGAAATTTATATTTCATTGATGAATAGAATTAAAGTTTTCGTGTCCTATATATTTTTTGGTTTTTTTATTTTTATTTCTGGACTATTCTTTTCTACACGGATTTAAAAAAAAAATCCGTTTCGCTATTTCGTACACGGCTATTCAACAAATATCCGTGTACATTTACTATTTGGACACGGTTTTGAACTTAAATATCCGTGTATGGTATCCTATATATTTTTTTATTAACAATTTTTTTCTGGGCTAGCCTCCAGTTTTGCTAGCCAGTTTGCTACAAAATTCAATATTGAGTTTACACCAGTTTTTCAGATAATTTGACATCCAGTTTTCCAATTTCAGCACAAAAATTATACTTAGCATTACAAAATTCATATTTAGCATTACAAATCCATGTTCAGGAATTACAAAATTCATAAATTCATCTCCTTATTTACAATTACAGCACAAAAAATTACTACATTCTATATATTTTATTTAATTACAAGAACATGCTTTATATTTGAAACACAAAATCGGTGGATGGCATACAAACCGGTCAATTAATAAGGGTAAACTAAAAATTCATGTACACTAAATTATACAAAATTATAGAAATCCATATTGAGTATTACAAAATTTATATTGAAACATTATACAAATCCATATTGAGCATATATTATACAAATCCATACTGGGTAGACATATCCTTCTTCCTGAGCCTCGATCCCATAATGATTTCAAATATAAACTTAAGGTTTACATTTGGTGCCAGTAGCTAGGGTTTACAGAGGGTAATATGAAGATACATTTTAATAAAGAAAGAGTTGAGTAAAAAGTTGGATGAAGGACCTTCGAAAAAAAGAGAAGAGGTGGATGAAGGACCTTCAGAGCCGGATGAAGAGTCGAATGAAGAGTCGGACACTTCATTCGGCTGAAGCTGGGTTAACTCAGAGGTTATGTCCGACTCTTCATTCGGCTCTTCACCCGGCTCTGAAGGTCCTTCATCCCACCTCTTCCCTTTTTTTTGAAGGTCCTTCATCCAACTTTTTACTCAACTCTTTCTTTATTAAAACATGTATATCTTCATATTACCCTCTGTAAACCCTGGCTACTGGCACCAAAAGCGAAGAGCCATCGTTGCTCACCTGAATGTGACATGGTTCTACAAAAAACAACATTATTAGAAACAAGCACAATTATACATGCATTAGTAAAATAATCACTAAAATAACAATTATACATGCATCACTCTGTTATACATGCATTAGTTGATTAAACATGCATTACTCTATTATTAGAAACAAGCACAATTATACATGCATCACTCTATTATACATGCATTACTAAACAAGCACAATTATCAAGCTAATCATCACTAAAATAACAATTATACATGCATTTCTCTATTATACATGCATTAGTTGATTATACATGCATTACTCTATTATTAGAAAAAAGCACAATTATACATGCATTCACTCTATTTATATTACTAATTATTTACATTATCTCAACAAATCAAGCATGCATGCATTAATTACTAATTGACCTAATAAGCAATAACAAGTAACAGAAAATTAGAGGAAGAAAAGAGAAATATATACACTACTAACCTTAGCAAGATAGAGAGGAGAAATACAAATTAACTTCAAAGATCTCAGATCCGACCTCCTTGTGCGCAGAAATCAGACCAATTCGTATACAAAGAGAGAGAGTATTAATTGATCAAAATGGCGCTGGAAGGAGAAGGCCTTTATCGATAATCAAAACCCTACAATAACCTTTCTCCACGGATTATTATGTAAACAGCCGTGTAGCTCCGTCAAAGATTTCTACACTGCTGTTTAAACAAACATCCGTGTGCATTTTGCATATTTCTACACGGTTCTCACCATAAATACCCGTGTAGCTCTCTCATGGCTATCTACACTGTTAGTTAAACAATAATCCGTTTACAATTCCTGATAAACGTCTGTGTAGCTCTCTCAAGGCTTTCTACACTGATTCTTTAATAAATAATAGATCCCACAGATATTTCGGGCTTCCAAAAAATCTGTGTAGCTATTCCACACGGATATTCAACAAATATCCGTGTACAATGTTTGTACACGGTGTTTAGTTAAATATCCGTGTCTGATTGCCCTATATATTTTTTTAGATTTTTTTTTTCTGGGCTAGTCTCCATTTTTGCTAGCCAGTTTTGCTACAAAAATAGAGATTACCCCCCAGTTTTCCAATTACAGCACAAAAATTATACTTAGCATTACAAAATTCATAAATTCATATTTAGCATTACAAAATTCATAAATTCAACTCCTTATTTACTATTACATCACAGAAATTACTAAATTCACTAATAAAACATTACAAGAACATTACTAAATTCACTAATAAAATATTACTACTATGCATAAATTCATATTTTATTTAACACCTTACAAGAGCATGCTTTATCTTGGTTAGGTTCCAAAGAAATGGGTCAGACTAACTTTCAACTAACAAAACATTTTCTGCAAATTAAATTATGTTTTAGTCCCAAGTTTTTGGCGATGCACAAATGGACATGTGGCAGTGTTATTACGTTGTTGTTTAAATTCTTTCGCAAACCACATCTTATTCAAAGGGGGTTTGTGTAAGAAATTAAACAACAATGCACTGCCACATGCTATTTCTACACCGCCAAAAACTTGGGATCAAAACATGATTTAATTTAAAGAACATGTTTTAGTATTGAAAGTTAGTTTTATCCATTTCTTTGGAACCTAACCAAGAAACAACATGTTCTTGTCAAGTGTCAAATAAAATATAGTGAAAATAAAAAGAAAATGAAATTCATCACATGCTGTCCATCGGAAAGTTCATCACAATCTGTAAATAAAAAAAAAATGATGAGTAAGTAAGCAACAATAAGTAACAGAAAATTAGAGGAAGAAACGGAAAATACATGCCAGAGATGAAGGAGATATTCATGCCAGAAGTGAAGTCGAGATGTAGGTTATCAATTATATCACATCGCTCGCCTTGATAGATGAGCTCCAAAGATAGCGACTTATCTTGATAGATAAGCGATCTGACATAATTGATAAACCTAAATCAAAATTCCAATTATTAACCGTGAAATGATTATATATCAAAGTTGATCATAAGCGATATGTAAAGTGACCGGTCTTTCTCTCTTCCTAAGGTGAGAACCTACAATTTACCTATGAATTGAAAAAACTCTAACCTTTCCGTTTGTTGAATTACTTGATCAAAACGGCGCTGGAAGGAGAAGGCCTTTTATACCAAAACCCTACACTTTTCTACACGGATTTATACTTAACAAAACCGTGTACAATGTGCAGTGTATAAAATTGGCAAAACCGTGTATCGATAATCAAAACCCTACAATAACCTTTCTCCACGGATTATTATGTAAACAGCCGTGTAGCTCTGTCAAAGGTTTCTACACTGTTATTTAAACAAACATCCGTGTGCATTTTGCATATTTCTACACGGTTCTCATCATAAATATCCGTGTAGCTCTCACATGGCTATCTACACTGTTAGTTAAACAATAATCCGTTTACAATTCCTGATAAACGTCCGTGTAGCTCTCTCAAGGCTTTCTACACTGATTCTTTAATAAATATCCGTGTAATAGATCCCACAGATATTTCGGGCTTCCAAAAAATTACAATATCACACGATTTTTGTATAAAATTGTCAAATCCGTATACAATGTGCAGTGTACAATGACCATTTCTGTAGTAGTGATGCATATGCCTTTACTTTCAAACTCAAGTGTCCAGAACATCGACACTAATTTACTTTTTAACATTGACTATTTTTTTTTTTTTTGGAATCTTGGCAGTTGCTGCCAGTGATTTATTAACAAAAAATAGAAGTCCACTTACAAGATGCATAGAATTCAATGTGCATGTCCCATGCAAACGTAGGTGCCTTACTCAAATGCACCTCCTATATATACAACTTACTAAGCATGTCCCATGATCGGTACTTATTTCTAGAAGTCAATTTAATTTGTACTTGGTTTCAAATTGAATTTTGACATTACTTCCTTGCATCTGTATTTCTATACAAATTTAGTTATATTTTAATATCTTTTGAAAAGCGCTATCAATTGGAATATATTACACATCTTTTAATTGGAGCTGGTCTACTGCAGTCTAAAGATGTGCTTGGTATTCATTTCGCATATTTTTTATCTGGTACTTTTACTTTCAGGTAATATAAATCCATAAGAAGTAGATTTTATTCTGCCGAGATCGCTGCTTATTTATATATGCACAATATAATTTTTTTTAAGGACAGAAAAACGCTGTCGTTTTCATTAATACATAATTAAAAAGTGTATTTACATCATTATGAGCAATATTATAAGGGTTTATTAATCTTACTATTCAGAATATATAATTACAAGATGATTAATGGTTGTACTGAAATAACACGAGACTCCGTACCTTTTTGTAACACAATATACACAATTAAACACAAGATGCAAATTTTCAAATATATATAGAGTTGGGCTATGGTGCTACGCGTACCACAACTCTTTTGGTGCTACACGTCCTTCTGTATCATTTTCAAAACTCAA
Source organism: Carex littledalei (assembly GCA_011114355.1). Taxonomy (NCBI): domain Eukaryota; kingdom Viridiplantae; phylum Streptophyta; class Magnoliopsida; order Poales; family Cyperaceae; genus Carex; species Carex littledalei. Next base: position 114,169 of record CM022079.1, read on the forward strand.
ATTGTCGATTCGAACCGTTCAACTTGATCTCCATTTGAAATATTCTTGGAGAACAAATTTTATAATTTTTGGAAATTTTTGACTATTTTTTAAGATAGAACTAAAATTGTTGTTTTTTGACGGCCTAGAATTTTATCAAAAACAACTATTTGTTTCTGTCTTGCAAAATAGCAAAAAATTTCCCAAAAAATGAAAAATTTGGTCTCCAAGCAGATTTCAATATGGAGATCGTATTAAGCTGTTCGATCAACTACTTAAACTTTAGAAATGAACATAAGAGCATGCAGCACGGGAGGGTCTGTGCTCATTAAGGGTCAGATAAGAGTCACCACATATAACATTAGTTTTGGTTTACCGTAAATGCAGGCTGGAATCAGGACCATGCTTTATTCGCTACTCGAATGAGAATTTTTTCAGTGTGGCAAACACTACTTCGTACTATATTTACTCTTCCGAGAACTATATATACAGACCGTGAAGTCTACGGCTCGCGGAACGCATTGTTTTACCAACTAATTGCTAAAATAAATGCATCAGAAAATATGGTGGCGTCAGGGCAAGAAAGTGTGAATGGAATTGATAAATTGTATGGGCTGTTGCAGTGTACAAATCACCAGGAGTGCTACAAATGCTTGAGCTCACTCATCAGTGACCTACAACCACCATCTATGCTCGCATATAGTATAGGTGTGCCGTACTTTCGGTTTCTTGCTTTGTGCATTACGAGATGTTTTCTATCATGCAAACTTAGGAAGGTATATCGCAGTCAGGTCCACAACTACATTGAAATGACTCAGATTCAGGATGATAGGTCTTACATTATTCAACTAACTTGAGTTGGTTCGTGAGAAATTAACATGACAAAATTATAACATCATCACAGACAATTGATCAAGTGAACACTGAGATTTTAACGTGGTATCCCCTATAGCGCACTCCACGGATCAAAACACACACACACACACTCTTTTATTTCATAATAATTTCTGATTACAACTCACACACAACACTGAATTGAATTTTCTGTTCACAGAGAAACTTAGATTTATAACCCAAATCCAAGCTGTACACGTTTTATATTTTTAGGAAATAACCAAACATAGTAGTCATCATCCAATCGCAGCAGTATCACCCAGCAGCAAATCAATCAAGATAAGCATGGTAATAATCCAGTAGCGGTATCAATCAATTAAGGTAAGGTTCAAACAATCCAGCAGGACTTTCTTGATTTTCTCCTTTAGATTCGGTGTGACACTAACTACACGTGCCAACTTGTAGTTCCAACACCCCCCCTCAAGTTGGCACGTAAATATCGATCATACCCAATTTGCACAGAGACTCATTAAACACCTTGCTTGACATAGCTTTGGTTAGCATGTCTGCTAGTTGCTCACCCGACCTTATAATCGGAATTTCAATGATCTTTGAGTCTATTTTCTCTCTGATAAAGTGCCTATCTACTTCAATGTGCTTTGTTCTGTCATGTTGTACCAGGTTATGAGAGATGTCTAGTGCAGCCTTGTTATCACAAAACAATTTCATTTCACCGGTTGGTTCAAAACCAAGTTCGGTTAAAAGTCTTTGTCATAATAATTCACAAATACCTTTTACCACTCCTCTAAATTCTGCTTCGGCACTGGACAAGGTTACCACATTTTGTTTCTTACTTCTCCAAGTAACTAGGTTTCCACCCACAAATGTGAAGTAACCTGCCGTTGACTTCCGGTCACTCACACTTCCAACCCAATTTGCGTCGGTATAGCCAGCTATTTTGATATGTCCATGTTTCTCAAACATTATCCCTCTTCTAGGGGCGCCTTTTAGGTACCTAAGAATCCTCATTACCACCTCCATATGTTCTTCACTTGGATAATGCATGAATTGGCTGACAACACTCACTGCATAAGCTATGTCAGGTCTAGTATGAGATAAATAAATCAATTTTCCAACTAACCTTTGGTACCTTTCTCTGTTGGCTGAACTCTGATTCGGATCTAACCCCAACTTGTGAATTTGGATCATTGGTGTGTCAGCTGGTTTGCACTCTAGCATTCCAAGCTCAACAAGTAGGTCGAGAATATAATTCCTTTGAGATAGGAAAATACCTTTGTTACTCCGAGCTACTTCAATTCCTAGAAAGTATTTCAAGCCACCCAAATCTTTCATTTCAAATTCTTTAGACAATTTTGTCTCCAGCAATTTGATTACCTTACGATCATTACCTGTAATAATCATATCATCCACATATATGATTAGCACTGTAAGTTTACCTTGGTTCCGTTTAAGGAACAGAGTGTGATCGCGGTTGCTTTGTTCGTACTCATACCCCTTCATTGCACTGCAAAACCTACCAAACCATACAAGGACCTCTCTAATTAATTTGCACACTTTCGGTTTTGTTTCAGAACATTGGTACCCGGGTGGAAGATCCATGTAAATCTCTTCTTTTAGATCACCATGTAAAAAGGCATTCTTTACATCAAATTGGTGTAATGGCCATCAAAATTTGCTGCAAAGAATAAGAGAACTCGCACAGTATTTAGTTTAGCAACGGGTGGGAAAGTTTCTTGGAAATCAATTCCATATGTCTGAGTATATCCTTTGGCCACAAGTCATGCAATATCTCTCAATTTTTCCCTCTACATTGTACTTTATAGAGTAGACCCATTTACATCCCACAGTTTTTTTTCTCTCGGGTAAATCCACTAACTTCCAAGTTCGGTTTTTTTCTAGTACATCCATTTCTATTTCCATTGCTTCTACCCATTTTGGATCTTTAATAGCTTTCTCTACCCTTTCTGATGCAACTACCGAAGAGACTTGATGGGCAAAACTTCTCAAGGGTTCAGAGAGTCGATCAGTTGTTATGTAATTTGCAATAGGGTAGTTATTTTCGTTGTTTATTCCATTCTCATGAATGTACCATTTTGGTGGTTTACCTCTATTGGTTCTTGGTGGTAACCTAGATTGTATAATAGAATTTGAGTTCTGTGGATTTACCTCATGAATATCTCCGGGAGACTCCGGGCCATGTGGTTGCGGTTCAGATTGTATTACTTCTGCATTACTCATATCTAGTTCAATCCAGATGTTAACTCCAGGAGACTTTGCATTATGCTCTGTTTCGATTATGTTTCTGACTGGGTCTGTTTCTGAAATTTTAGGTTCTGCACAAGGCTCTGTTTCTGAATGTGCTCTGTTTCGGTTTTCTGTTGGGTTTGGTTATGTTTCAGCATGATTCAGCTATGTTTCTGAATGTGCTCTGTTTTGGTTTTCTGCTGGGTTTGGGTCTGTTTCAGCATGATTCGGCTCTGTTTCTCTGGCTGACTGGGTTCGGTTTGTAACCGAATTCACATGTTCACAACTTGGGCCCATTAACTCACTAAACAACAATTCAGGTTCATACTTTGTTTCCCCCTGAACGGGAGCTTGGTGTTTATTAAAATAAGGTTCAGTTTCAAGAAGAGTTACGTCCATTGTTGTGTAGAATTTCCAAGTGGAAGGATTATAACATTTATACCCTTTCTGTTGTGACCCAAAACCAAAAAAAACACACTTTTTGGCACAAGGTTCTACTTTGGAACGAAAATTCTTTTGGACATGAACATACACGGTACATCCAAATATTTTTGGGGACATGTTTAGAATAGACGGGATGTTTACATGATTAGCTAACCTTTGTAATGGGGTTTTGAATTGGTTGGTTTTTGTAGGAGTCCGGTTGATCAAATAGATGGCAGTGGACATAGCATTATCTCAAAAAGTTTGTGGTACATTGTTTTCGAATAGAAGTGATCTAGCGGTTTCAAGGATATGTCTATTTTTTTCGTTCTGCAATTCTATTTTGTTGGGGTGTTCCTACACACGAGGTTTCATGTACTATGCCATTGTCCTTAAAAAAATCTTGTAGATTTTTGTTAATGTACTCCCTACCATTATCACTTCTTACCACCTTTATTTATTTCTCAAATTGTGTTTTTATCATTTTGTAAAAAACTTTGAACACGTTTGGTACTTCATCTTTGGACTTGAGAAGATAAAGCCATGTCATACGAGTACAATCATCAGTAAAATGGATAAACCATCTACAAAAAGATTTAGACACAACTGGGCATGGACCCCAAACATCGGTATGAATTAAATCAAAAGGAACAAGACTTTTATTCAAGCTATCAGGGTAAGTGTTTGACCCTAAAAAGTCGGGCAGAAATAAATAAAAAAATATAAATAATAAAAAATAAAAAATATAAATAATAAAAATATATATAATAAAAAAGTAGTAAATAAAAAATGATGAAATGAATACATATGTTTTGACTTAAATAAATGGGCCGAACTAAACATATATATGCTTTGACTTGAATTAATAAACAATTGGTTGAGTTAATATTCTTTGACTTGAATGAGCAGCTTCAATTAACTAGGCCGAAATGATTAAATGATATGGGCTCAAATGGCTGAAATATTTTAATAACCCAAGTAAATTCGGACGTCTTTATTTGTTATAAGGTCGAACCATGATGAAATTTCGGTGGTAGCAAAGAAGAATATTCCCATGACCAATGAATGGATTGAAGATGTTCTGGAATATGTTTTTGATATTTTTGCTCCCATGGACACGTCACATGACCAATAAAGATGCTAAGATGCCAAAAACATTCCCTTCAAGCTTGAGGGATAAGCATGACCACTTGAATGCATCTAAACTTTTGGATGAGATTTAATACAAATGAATGGTAGAGATTATGCCAACAAGGCTCCTCTAAATCCTAAGCTCTACCCCATGCCTAGCTTATATAAACCCCCCTCATTTGAAGATGAAAAAAACACAAGAGATACACCCCACAAGACCGAAATGCTACATAAACAAAAATAGGACAGCAGCCACTACATCTTGTATTCTCAAATACACAAGCCACATAAGGCCTAAATCACACATACAACACATAGAGCAAAGCTTTGAAGCTTCTTCCCCAAAAACCCTCTTCTTCTCATCCAAAAAACCAAATAGAAATAGATAGAAATTCAACTCTTTTGAGATGTAGATGCCTTCAAGGCCTTGATGTAAATAGAGCTATGAATCAATAAAATGCTTATTTGAAGCTTGAAATTTATTTCTTGTCTTTTGATGTTCATTCTTTTTTTTTATCTTTCTTTTGCTTGATTCGACTTGCCCTCTTGCTTTCTTTTTTTCTTTCATTTTCGCATGGCATGAATAAAAATGAATTTTGGATCCTTGGTTTCAATGATAGCTATGGATCTAGGTTCTAAAAAAATAATAATAAAATTATTTCTTTTTCTTGCTATAATCAATGTAGTAATGAATGAGATTTTGGGTTTGAGTCCTTTTGAGTAAATAAAACTCTCTTTTTATTGTAATCAATGCAATAATAGAGATAATAATAAAGATGAGGCATAACTCAACTTAATAGTTGATAAAAAAAACAAAACAAAGCCTATGATTCTATCAAAAAATCTCTTCTTTTCCTCTTTTCTTTTCTTTCTTTTTCTATCACAAAAACCAAATGACACATAAATACACATTAAAATAAAATATAAAAAAGAGACTTTCATATTATAAGAAATATAAAAAGAAATGATATTGGGGGTTGATGTTTAACTACATCCTCTCATTTATCAAAATCTTTATATACTTCTTTTAATATGAAATTGATTAAAAGTGCAAAACTCATGACAAAGAACCTAAAGAAAAATAAAAATGAATGATATGTTAGGGATTGATGTTTAACTACATCTCCTTATGCATGTTATTTTGGACTCAAATGCATTAAAAGGAAAATAAGGCAAGTAATATACTAAGGATTGATGTTTAACTACATCTCCTTATGTATATTATAAACCTTATTTATCTTTTAATAAAGGACCTAATTGCATAATGAATGATTGAGAGAGCAAATGATGCTCTATGATCTTTCATACACCACCATCCTACCAAGGAATGTGTGAGATAACATTATGCAATTTTCTAAGGTTTCTTATGCATATTCATCATGATGTTAATGGTACCAATAATTCTTTTGATTTCATGATAGCCAAAGTATGGTAAATAACCTACTTATGGGCAAATAAATCAAAACCATGATCAAACCAAATACCTAATGGTATCTCAAATACCCCAAATGTCTCAAAATGACCTGCTGTCACAAATCCGCCAGTATAAACTAATCCCGAAACTCAAACCAGAAATCCAAATAGACAGTTAGATAGAGGACTCAAAAACACACAATTTAGACCCAAACTTTACATCTATAGTATTTTTACACGATTACTAGCTATTTTTAAAGTTAGCTTTCTAAAATACAAAAAACTAGTAAATAAGCTTGCTGTCCCAGAATATGCCTCCTACAAAGTCACAAATTAAAAATAGATTTAGGCCTTCTAAATTCTTGAAATCTTTTGAGGATATAGACTGTGCTTTCCTGAAGATTTTGGTACCAAGAACACTCAAATCGGAGTTGTAGTCTATCTTGCACAAATTTTACAAAAATGATTGTCAGCAAACAAAACTGGTACTAGACTGAAATGACCCTCTCTGGTAAAATGACCAATCTAGACTAGAATAGGGGCTAGAATGAAAAATGGACTGCACCAGGATGTAATAACTTCAAAACACACAAGATTGACACAAATTTCATATTATTTGGATTTTATTTCGATTTAATATGGATTTTTGAAGTTCAGCTTTTCAAAATGGAAATACAAAAAAAAACAGTAAAAAAAAACTGCATCTTTTACCAGTCTGTCCCTGTACTCAAGCATCTGTTAAGCATGGTTAGAAAATTGCAAAAATCTTGAAACTTAGCATGCATATAGAGTAGACTTTCCTTTATATCCTCATAAAAAGAACCAAAAATTTGGCTTTGTAGATTGTCCAGAATGAATTTTTAAAGATTGGTCGTCAGAATAGCCAAACAGCAGCTGAAAATAAAATACCAGCAAATACCCCCTGCCTTTGCATGGCCTTTAAGCATAGAAAAAGAACTCCAAATCCCATGAAATTTCACAGAGTTATATTTTGAACTCCCCTCTGTAAAACCATATAAAGGATACAAAATTTGGTGTAGCCAATTGTCGGAAAATGGTCTTCAAATTTCAGCAAAACAGAAAACTGCTGCTCCATTTACCAGCAAACACCTCTGAATGGAGTTTTGCAAAACTGTTATACATGCATATAGATCATGACTAAACAAACACTTTCATATGCAGGATACAAGATTTGGTGTTGCCAATTGGCGAGAATCGACCTTCGAAGTTCAGCAGTTCAGAAAAAACAGAAAACTGCTGGTCACCACTTGGCATTTCCGTTTGACATAGCTAAACACCATGAAAAATCATGAAAATTGGCCGACTTGTAGTCTTGATATCATAGTACAAGGTGGAAATTTTTTATTTAAAACCATTAAGTGAAATGAAAGATATGAAGTCTTAGAAACTGACCAAACTGGTAAAAAACTGCACATGTAAAAGTAGCAGCTTCCACTCTACCCGTGCCTTTGTGCAATCTTAAGACCTAGAAATAATGTGATAAAATTCTCATATGCCTCCAGATCTAAAAGTTCGTGCTTGCAGGTCAAAATCATGCCATCATATGATCAAATTCCATGAAAAATGAGTCGTTGATGTTCACTTAAAGTGATGTCGAAAGCTGACTTCCTCCTCTACAAACCCAATTCGCAAAAGAATCAATCGAAACCACGAAGAACATGAAGGCAGCAATAGCGAGAGGCCCTCAGCACAAATCTTGAAGGATCAATACAAACCTCAAAGCCCCGAATAACAAAGAATCGGAACCCTTTTTCAAACAGACCCTTATGACAAAAGAAGTTACAAGTGTAGTCCTTGGACATTCACAAATCAGTCCCTGGCGTCTTACAAACTTTTCAAATAAGTCCTTGGAAACCCAATTTCCAACCCAAACCCTACCAAAAGCCCAAATTACAAATCCCAGTCCCTCTAGCTTCACAAATAGGTCCCTGGAAAACATAAAACTTCACAAACAAGCCCTTTTCAGTCCTTTTTAGCCATAACTTCTTCATTTCAAATCCAAATCAACTCAAACCACCTCCAAATGAACTCAAATCAAATTCTTCATGATTCTAAATTAGAATTAAATAAAATCAAACATCATAAATGCTCTTTTCCTCATAATCAAACTATTTACCTTCTAAATAAAATATCAATAAAACACAAATTTTTTTTTTTCAAGATACAAATATGTTTATAAATGAATAAAAGAGTATAATAAAGGTATTTTAATAATATTAATGGTATTTTATGCATACATATCAATACATTCACCAAAACCCAAAATAATGAGAATCAAATACATGAGTTTCCCCCTTTTTTAGCCCCATTATTCAGTTCACAACAAATAGGCACAAATCCTGGAATGGACGAGGTATTCAATATGGCTTGGAAGGGTCATCTAATATAATTAACAACGGGGGCTTGCGCCCGCTGGGAGTTAAACGTCCCCACAATCAATAAACTCTCTCGATAGACTGATTATGAAAAGTAGGTCTGTCGAGGATGAACCAGAAGGAATTGTAGAGAGAAATGAATGTTTCAAGTTTGATGTTCTCTCCATGTCTTGTAAAAAGATAGCATTGAACCATGAGATATTTAATACATATGCACACACCTTCCACCGCTGTGCAACTTTCTGTGCCTTACAGTAAGTTTCACGATGGCTCTTGGACTTAATACATGTTTCACAAACAAATTCTTCATTATTTAAACCCAAAAATAACGTAGGGGATAATTTTCTCATGTACCCAATTGAGGGGTGCCCAAGTCTTTTATGCCACAACCAAACTTTGTTTTTCAAACTTTCGGATTCACTTCTTACAATGCATGTATGTCCCATTTTTGAGTTGTCCAAGTAATACAATCCTCCCCGCTTAGTACCACGCCCAATAATCTCCCTCGCCAGAACATTCTGCAAGATATAAAATTTAGGAAACATTAAGACTGCACAGTTCAATTCCTCTGTAATTAATCTGACTAACCGATATCAGTCTTGTAGACAACGATGGAACAAGTAGGGTATTCCTAAGAGTTATATTTTGAGAAATGGGTACATCTCCTGTTCCTTTTACTGGATAAGAAATTATGTTTGCATTTAGAATCTCATTCTTCCTTGGTCCAGTAATGTTTATGAGGTCATTTTCTGAAAAGGTCATATGGTCAGTTGCTCCAGAATCAATCACCCATTTTTGCAAATTTTGTAACTCACAATTATTTTCAGAAATTGAAACATTACCTTGAGCTGATTGGTTACCTGCTGTACCAGAATTAGAACTCAAAACTAACCGATCCCGAGGCATTGTTGTTATGGTATGCGCGACTCCATTGTTCTGTCCTTGTTGGTTCGGTTCTGCTGGTCCAGATGTCACGACAGTTGCACGCCCTTTTTGACCATCTTGTTTCTTCTTTTTCTGTTCTTTCCACCAGTCGGGATATCCAACCAACTTAAAACAATTTTCTCTGGTATGCTTTGAACCCCCACAATGAGTGCAAGTCAGATTGTTCTTCGGTCCTGTTTTAGTAAGGGTCAAATTTACCTCAGCTGGCTTGTAGCCACGTGAGACTAAGGCCATTGGATTGTTAACCACCTTGTCTCTCTTCACCATCACCATCTAACGCATCTCTTCCCTTCGAACTCGTGCAAAGGCTTGTTCGATAGTGGGAAATGATTTCAATTGAAGCACATCAGCTCTCACGTTGTCGAGATGATCGTCAAGTCCATCTTGAAAAGTGTATACCCTGCTCTCTTGAATATAAGAGTTGAATTTCTCGATGTCGCTGGAGTACTCCATCGGATTAGGACGTCGCAAATCTATCTCTCGCCAAAGGGTTTGCAACTTGCTATAGTATCCTTCAACTGGTCCCCCCTCTTGCTTGAGTTTTGCAACTCTCTTGTTCAAATCATACACGAGAGATGCATTGTTGCCGTCGAAGAATGTTGTAGCTATTGCATTCCCAAACATCTTTTGCAGTCGGGAAATGGATAAAATTGCAATTAACCTTGGTTCAAGCGAATTAATGAGCCATCCCTTCACAATTGAGTCATCAATACTCCACTTTCAATATGGTGGATCTGTTGACAGCGGTTGGTTCGGGATGCCGGTGATATGTCTCAACTTATCTCGTCCTTTGATGTGCATTACCACCTGAGACCACAGCCCATAATTTGCACCATCTAGTTTCACGGAAATAGGTGGTGTAGATCCTACGGTTGAGGGTGTAGTGCTAGGGGATGATTGTTGTAGTATGAGGAGTTGAGTTAATTTTTCTAAGAGAGCGGTAGTAGTCGAAGCCTCTCCTAATTCAATGGTTGGAAGAGGTTTTTCAGGTGGCGTCTCTGCCATTGTTTCAATGATAGAAATTTCGGGTTGGTTTTTTGTGGTTTCGGTGAGATTAGTCGAACATGCTTGGTCCTAGAATCCCCTGATACCATGACAAAATTATAACATCATCACAGACAATTGATCAAGCGAACACGGAGATTTTAACATGGTATCACCTATAGCGCACTCCACGGATCAAGCCACACACACACTCTTTTATTTCATAATAATTTCTGATTACAACTCACACAACACTGAATTGAATTTTCTGCTCAAAGAGAACTTAGATTTATAACCCAAATCCAAGCTGTACACGTTTTATATTTTTAGGAAATAACCAAACATGGTATTTAACCAATCAATCAACCAAACATAGTAATCATCATCTAATCGCAGCAGTATCACCCAGCAGCAAATCAATCAAGATAAGCATGGTAATAATTCAGCAGTGGTATCAATCAATTAAGGTAAGGTTCAATCAATCCAGCAGGACTTTCTTGATTTTCTCCTTTAGATCCGGTGTGACACTAACTACACGTGTTAACTTGTAGTTCCAACATAACAGTTTAAAGTTCAATGAATGAATAGAAGATCCTGTCTCTTTATTTGCTGGTGTGTTCACCAAACAGTAATTATTCCTAAAAAATGGAAAACGCACCAATATCAAAAACTATTTTGGTACAGGGTTCGATATCAAACTATCTTATTATGGAGTCTAATATTGAACTATTTTGTTACAGGAGTAGAATGTGAGGTCTAGAATATTGGTCTCAAACATTGAAACACCTGAGGTTAAACCAAGATGTGCTTCGTAGTTTCTAGAATATTTAGAAAAATGCATGATACTAATCTCTCCAGCTCTGCTTCCATGGTACCTATTTTCTTCGAATTTTTGGCTTAAAAAAACTAGAGGACAGGAGAGACAGTTGAGAATTTCTGTTTGATTACTTTCTTAGTTGCTGCAGGTGGATTTCATGAAAAAAAATATCATAACAGATTTTTGTTTCTTTACCTTTGTGTCATTAGGTAAATTAGGGAAAACATGCATCATACTTTTGGTTGGGTTTAATTCATAGTCTTACAGTTATAAGAATTGTGCTTTGGATGTTTTTCATAAACTAGTTTAGGGAAATAATTTAGTAAAAGTGTAAAATCCTATAAATGAATATTAACTAATTTATTACGTTCTACTTTCTGTTCAGTTGAAACACACTTCAAGTTCGAGCTGGCCTCAGGTTGCACATAATTTATAACTTACTGAAGGTTCGAGAAGGTGCAATATAGCAGGGTCTGCTAGTCAATAGAACAAAATCTTGAAATTGCAATTATATTTCTAAATTGTAGTAAAAAAATTTAAAGAAATGAATGCTCAAGATTTTGAGAGAATTCTGATAAATTATATCTCAAGTTCTTCATGTTGGATTTAGAGACGTCTAAATACAATAATTAAGTTGGACATGCGTGTATATAATTATATGTCTCATACTGTCACAAATATTAATGCCAAAATAAGTGATTAATTAAGGAATGGCATTGTACGTATTTTAATAAGGATTTGGATCCGAAAACGTATAGAAATAAGATTTAAATTAATTATAATTGTTAATGGACCGATTATAATTAATTTAATTAATACACATATTATTTTAGGTTAAAATAAAGTTTAAAATATCAATTATGAATCTTCATGATTTTACGGAAATTTGGAAACAAATTTCGGACAAAACGGAGTTCGTATGAATTTTCGGAATTATTCGGAATTGCTACAGTACCGAATGCTACAGTACCGCGTGCTACAGTGTCGGTTGCTACAGTTTTATTTGGAATAAAATCTGAAAATTTGTAATTGATATTTTTAGGAGAAGGAGATTAACCTGAAAATAGGAAAACTAACTCACTAGGGTTAGTTATGACCAAAATAGAATGCCATGAGAGCTAATTTTGATCAGATTGATGTGTATATAAAGGCTGGGTTTCCATGGCTGCAATTATCACCAATTTTGCTGCTCCATTACAGAAAATATACTCTGTTCTTTGTATTCGGAAAGTTCAGAAAAGAGAGGGTGTGATTGCGAAGCCCTGGAAGAGCCCAAAAGCCAAACGAGTCAAGTTCTAGGAGCTCTCAAGTCAAGACAAGGATCTCAATCAACCTAGAGCCAAGGATATTGTCCGATTGACAATAAGGAGGCCTTTTGAAGATGGATAGTAAGTTCCGCTGCACATTTACTTTATTTTCTTGCATAGGATCCTAGGGTTTTAGGTTTTAAAGTAATTAGGAAAACCCATACACCCAACAAGTGGTATCAGAGCCATCTATGCAGGAATTTATGGTAATTATGATCTAGAGAAAAGGTTATGCCATCTTCAATTGTTTGTAAATTATTTTCTGTTTTTCAAATCGAATTTATTGTTGCAAATAGTTGTTAAAATTCGCTTTAATCGATTTTTTATGCGTATTTTAATCGAATATTCGAATTGTGCCAATCCTTGCGCTTCGTGCGATCTTGGAGAGGTTTTGTTTGATGGTTTTGATTTTGATTCGCATAATTTATCACATTTTGGTGAAATATACGAAGGTGCGCTGATTTTGCCTTCGAAAGATTTAATTATGCAACAAACTAGAATTTTTCGTTTCTGAAATTTGGAAAAATAAGCAATTGGCGCAATAAAGGCTGTTTTTTGCAGTTTTTCGTTTTTTTTTTTTTTTTTTCAGATCTGAAAATTAGTTATCTCTAGATCAATACCGGTTACAGACCTTAGGAATAACTGTAAGTAATTTTAATTTAGGTTATGTTAATTATAATTACTATAGTTATTAAGTTATTAAGTAAAGTATGCTATTATTAGCCTAATTAGTTATAGAATTTAGCCATTATCTATAATTAGTATTTAACGCTAATTAAGGGTGGGATAAAAATATATATATATATATATACATAAATAAATAAATATATATACTAAATTCTTGTCATGATTAAAGCTAATTTGAGCATAACGTTATTTAGTAAATTCTAAATAAGATTATTTGGTTATTTCCAAATATAAGCACAAAGTTTTAGTTGTCTCTAAATAGAAGCATAAAGTTATTTGGATATTTCGGAATAAAATTATTTCGCTATTTCTAAATAAAAGCATAAAGCTAAAATTATATTTTGGAGAATACTAAAGTGTTTTTAAAGCCTAGTATTTATTTTTTGATGAATATAGTTAACATATGAAAATTAGTTTATTCTAATTAATTAAAGCTCCCATTAGTTACTATATTCTATTTAGGACGAGTAGTCATTTTAGGATACGTCCTAGAATAGGCTTTAGGCATAGTTTTAGGATCTATTTAAAGGCAATTAGGATTTACGTGTGTCATTTTGTACAAGTTGAGCACTGATTGTTCGCAAACGAACCTCTCTGTGTGAGACAAGTGCAGGGTGGCACATGACAAGTTTAAAATGACGTGCTAGAAATGGATGTGAGTGTTAGCTTTCCCAAAGGAGGGTTAGCGCTTGCTGAAATTGTTTAGTGCATAAGGGTAGTGTACAAAAATAAGTTGCAACACACATGGACTAGCGATGTCTAGAAAAGCATCGGGGGCTTGGAACTTAAGCGATCCGTCTGTGATCCTCCTCCCCCCGTTGACTGGCCTGGTCGTTAGTTCATGAATATGTTAATTTCACCCAAAGGTTGATTGACAAAAAGGTTACATGTTTGTACTTTATTCACTACACCAGAGTGCCTGAAGGTAATGATTGCGCCCAAAGGTGTTTCATTATTGAGTGGTGCTTTGGCTAAAGATTTAATGGAGCACATAGTTTAACACAGGCCTTTAGATAGATTTTAGAATTATGATTAAGGATCAAATCGTGACGCATCGTATCTAAATTATTTCTTTGTTCTTCAATTTTCAGATCTAAACATAATGTCGAATCTAAGTCAGATTAAGCCCCTCATGGGGAACAATTTCAAACAGTGGGAGGAAAAGCTGAAATTAGTCTTAGGGATCATGCAATTGGACACTGCACTGAGATTTGATCGCCCCAAGCCTAATAAAGAGGGTGAGGAAACTCCCCAAGAGAAGGCTGATATTGCGAAATGGGAGCATTCAGATCGCATGTGCATAATGGTGATGAAGCAAACGATCCATGAGACTTTTCGAGGCATAATACCTGATACAGAGACCGGCGCTATTAAATACCTTAAGGCCCTTGAAGAGAAATTCACAAAGAGTAAAAAGACTGAAGTTAGTACACTTTTTGTGAAGTTGGCAACAATAAAATACAAGGGAAAAGAAGGGGTTAGAGAGCATGTTATTGAGATGACAAGACTGCAACGTGCTTTGAAAGGGCATAATTATGACATCTCTGATGAGGTTCTCATTGAGTTCATTTTCCTGTCTCTCCCGTCTAACTTTAGTCAATTCAAGTTGACTTATAATTGTCAAAGAGAGACGTGGACACTACCTGAGTTTGAGGCTCAGTTGGTGTAGGAGGGAGAGAGACAGAGAATGACTAAGGGAGAAAGTGCTCATGTAGTAACATCTAATCCTAAGGGTAAAGGCAAGAAGCGCAAGTCTACTGCCAAGGAAAAAGGTCCCACCAAGGAAGCTGCAAACAATGCCGCGAAGAAAAGCAAGAAGGAAGATACTTCTGCGGAAGCAGAAGAAAGGAAATGCTTTTTTTGCAAAGCGTCAGGACATACGAAGAAATTCTGCACCAACTATCATGCATGGTTGGCAAAGAAAGGTATGTCTCTTGCTTTAGTTTGTTCTGAAGTTAATTTAAGTTCTGTATCTAGATATACTTGGTGGATAGATTCAGGTGCAACGTCTAACATCAGTATATCGATGCAGGGTTGCCTAAGCCATCGCAAGCCAAGTGAGGCGGAGCGCTACGTTTACGTAGGAAATGGTAGCAAAGTAGAAGTGAAAAGCATAGGAAAATTTAGATTATTATGTAGGACAGGATTTTATTTAAGTTTTGATGCTTTAGTGGTTCCATCCTTCAGAAGGAACCTAATTTCTGTATCTTATTTGGACAAAAATGGTTATGTATGTTCATTTAGTAATGGAAATTTCAGTTTGAGTCAAAATTCTAAGCTTCTTGCTTCTGGTATCCTGTCTTCTTATGATAATCTTTATTTTCTAGATATAGACACTTCACATTCAGAGGCACTGCATATAGATAATAGAAAACATAAATTAACTTGTGAGAAATCAGCAACATTATGGCACAAGCGATTAGGACATATCTCTATGAAAAGGATAGAACGTCTTGTGTCTAATGATATTCTCCAACCTTTAGATTTTACAAACTTAAGTGATTGTGTAAATTGTATAAAGGGAAAACAAACTAATAAACGTAAGTATGATGCAAAAGGATGTAATGATGTCTTAGAATTGATTCATACGGATATCTGTGGTCCTTTTCCAAAGGCTACAAGAAATGGTCACCGTTACTTTATCACATTCATAGATGATTATTCAAGATATGGTCATATTTACTTAATAAAAGAAAAGGCGGAAGCATTAGACGTGTTCATAAAGTTCAAAACGGAAGTTGAGTTACAACTTAACAAATGTATAAAGTCCATTCGTTCTGATCGTGGTGGTGAATACTACGGTCGTTATGATGAATCAGGAGAATAGCGTCAAGGTCCCTTTGCAAAATACTTAAGAGGAATGCGAATTGTGCCTCAGTATACGTTGCCAGGTTCACCTGCAATGAATGGTGTTGCTGAACGGCGAAATCGCACCCTTAAAGACATGGTGAGAAGTATGATTGCTCGTACAACTCTACCTGAGAATTTGTGAGGAGAAGCCTTAAAGACTGCAGCATACATACTTAATAGAGTGCCTACTAAAGCAACTAACAAGACCCCTTACGAGTTATGGGTTGGGCGCAAGCCTAGCTTGAATCATTTGAGAGTTTGGGGATGTCCATGTGAAGCTAGGCCTTATAAGCCAAGTGAAAAGAAACTGGACGAAAGAACCGTTAGTTGTTACTTTATAGGCTATTCTGAACGATCTAGGGGGTATAAATTCTATAATCCAACAGAACATATAGTTTTCGAGTCAGGAAGTGCAAAATTTTTTGAGGATAATGAGTTTGTGGGGGGAGATATGACAAAAGATAGTATTTTTGAAGAAGAAGAGACGAATGAGAATGAGACTATGGACCAAAGTCCTGGTTTTGTTCAAATTCCGATTGCGTTAAGAAATACATCTTTTGACAATGTGCAAACTTCATCATCCCAAACAACTCAGTTAGAAACTCAACATGGAATAGAGAACACAAATGGACCTGAATCCAACCCAAACCCTGACATTGTTATGACCAATGTTGATGGCCTAGGGCCTGTGGGAGATTCAGAAGTTGGTAATGATGTTCCTCCTCCTGTTGAAGATCAAGTTGTAAATGAATCTCAAGAAAATCTAGAGCATGTGCCAATTAGGAGATCTACCAGAGAGAAAAGATCTACACAATCGAAGGATTATGCATATCTTCAAGAACATGAGTTTGACATTGGCATGTTTGAAAATGATCCTGTTAATATCAAACAAGCTGTGGAAAGCTCTAACTCTCAAATGTGGATTAATGCCATGAGTGAAGAGATGAAATCTATGTATGACAATGACGTTTGGGATATCGTTCCGTTGCCTAAAGGCAAGAAACCCGTTGGTTGCAAATGGATATTTAAGACTAAGCGGGATTCTAAAGGCAATGTTGAAAAATACAAGGCACGTCTTGTTGCGAAAGGTTTCACACAGAAAGAAGGCATTGATTATAAAGAGACTTTCTCTCCAGTTTCATCGAAAGACTCTTTAAGAATTATATTGGCACTTGTAGCACATTATGATTTAGAACTTCATCAGATGGATGTAAATACGACATTTCTCAATGGTGACATTGATGAAACGATTTATATGAAGCAGCCATAAAACTTTGTATCAGGTGATGCATGGTCTATGGTTTGCAGACTTAAAAAATCTATCTATGGACTAAAACAAGCATCTCGACAATGATATCATAAGTTTCACAAAGTTGTTAACTCATTTGATTTTGAGTCTAACATAGTAGATGAATGTATATACCTTAAGTTCTGTGAGAGTAAATTTATTTTCTTGGTTTTATATGTAGATGACATATTGCTTGCCAGTAACGATAAAGACATGTTACATCAAACTAAGAATTTTTTATTTAAGAACTTTGAAATGAAAGATCTTGGTGATGCATCATTTGTTCTAGGGATTGAAATACTTAGAGATAGATCTCAAGGTATTCTAAAGTTATCCCAGAGGAACTATATCGATAAAATTATAACAAGATTTGGCATGCAAAACAGTAAATCAGGAGATACTCCTGTATCAAAAGGAGATAAGTTTAGTCTAAAATAATGTCCCAAAACTGACTTAGATAAAAACATCATGAAAGATATTCTCTATGCCTCAGCCGTAGGTAGCATCATGTATGCACAAGTATGCACGCGTCCGGATATTGCGTTCATTACTGGAATGCTAGGGAGATATTTAAGTAACCCAGGTATGGAACACTGGAAGGCAGCCAAACGAGTGTTGAGATACCTAAAGAGAACTAGGGACTATATGCTCACGTATCGGAGATCGGAACAGCTCGAGGTCATTGGATATACCGATTCTGATTTTGGAGGATGTGTCGACAGCATGAAGTCAACATCAGGATACATCTTTATGATGGCAGGCGGTGCCGTGTCATGGAAGAGCGCTAAGCAGTCATTGGTAGCCTCCTCCACTATGGCAGCCGAGTTCGTTGCATGCTACGAAGCATCAAATCATGGCGTATGGCTAAAGAACTTTGTCACAAGGCTGCGAGTTGTGGAATCTATCCAGAGACCACTAAAATTATTATGTGACAACAATTCAGCTGTGTTGTACGCCACTAACAACCGGAGTTCATCGAAATCAAAGTACATTGATATCAAGTTTCTGGTTGTAAAAGAGAGAGTTCACAATAATGAATTATGTATAGAACACATAGGTACAGACACCATGATAGCAGATCCGCTTACTAAGGGATTGCCGCCCAAGAAGTTTCACGAGCATGTCGCTCGTATGGGCGTCATACCTATTTAGGTTACTTAGAAAATGTGGGAGTCTGATTTTGTATTTTGTTTTTCAGAGATGTTCTATGTTATGTAATTTGTAAAAGGATGTGTATAAAGGAATATACAAGTTGCAATCAGTTGTTATCATTATTTCTCTCTTTAAAGTTTAAAGTTTAATGACCTCACTACAGTTTAAAGTTTAAAGTTTAAAGCTGACCCAATTGGAAATAGTCACACTATAATCACATTCGTGTGTAATTTCCAAACTATACGTCCAAATCAGATTCATGTCATTCAATTATGATGACAATGTGATCTATGTCGGTTTAGTTACGCATAAATATAAATGTAACAACTGCCGCTTAGGTCCCTTGTTAGTATAATTGATGGACGGAATTGTAAAGAAAATACGATAAGTAAAAGGCAGAAAAGTTTGCATGCAATAAAGATAAGGACATATAAATTAAAAGGATACACTTGTCCAAGTGGGAGATTGTTGGATTTAGAGACGTCTAAATACAATAATTAAGTTGGACATGCGTGTATATAATTATATGTCTCATACTGTCACAAATATTAATGCCAAAATAAGTGATTAATTAAGGAATGGCATTGTACGTATTTTAATAAGGATTTGGATCCGAAAACGTATAGAAATAAGATTTAAATTAATTATAATTGTTAATGGACCGATTATAATTAATTTAATTAATACACATATTATTTTAGGTTAAAATAAAGTTTAAAATATCAATTATGAATCTTCATGATTTTACGGAAATTTGGAAACAAATTTCGGACAAAACGGAGTTCGTATGAATTTTCGGAATTATTCGGAATTTGCTACAGTACCGAATGCTACAGTACCGCGTGCTACAGTGTCGGTTGCTACAGTTTTATTTGGAATAAAATCTGAAAATTTGTAATTGATATTTTTAGGAGAAGGAGATTAACTTGAAAATAGGAAAACTAACTCACTAGGGTTAGTTATGACCAAAATAGAATGCCATGAGAGCTAATTTTGATCAGATTGATGTGTATATAAAGGCTGGGTTTCCATGGCTGCAATTATCACCAATTTTGCTGCTCCATTACAGAAAATATACTCTGTTCTTTGTATTCGGAAAGTTCAGAAAAGAGAGGGTGTGATTGCGAAGCCCTGGAAGAGCCCAAAAGCCAAACGAGTCAAGTTCTAGGAGCTCTCAAGTCAAGACAAGGATCTCAATCAACCTAGAGCCAAGGATATTGTCCGATTGACAATAAGGAGGCCTTTTGAAGATGGATAGTAAGTTCCGCTGCATATTTACTTTATTTTCTTGCATAGGATCCTAGGGTTTTAGGTTTTAAAGTAATTAGGAAAACCCGTACACCCAACACTTCACACATGATTGCAGATATTGCTACAAAGCTCCCAAAGAAATCAAACACAACTATAATTGTTGCAGTAGTTGGAGGTGTTGCTACTCTTCTAGTCGCAATAACAATTTGCATTTGGTTTAAAAGAAAGTGGTCTCTTTTCGGTGGAACAAAATGTACGTCCATACTTGAATTAATTTCAACCTCCAAGTGGACATAATTGAAACTTAACTATATTTAAGCATATATACCGATGACAAAAGATCCCATTTGTGGTTAACAATTTATATTTTATCTTAATAAATCAACCTAATATGATTTCTGTATACATATATCCTTTTTGTCTTGCGCTGGTACTTCAGTGTTTTTAGAGGAATTACAAGAAGTTTCAGCTTCAGAATTTCTCATTTACGACTTCACTACCATCAGAAATGCTACCAGCAACTTCTCTGATAAAAATAAACTTGGCATTGGTGGTTTTGGACCAGTTTTTAAAGTAAACCAATCAGAACTTCATATATCTCTATTTTTCAAGCAGTATACAATATGTACAACAGTAAAATGTAGTCAAATAACATGATAAGATTATTTTTTTTTGGCAGGGAACACTTCACAATGGTCAAGAAATAGCAGTCAAAAGGCTCTTAACAAGTTCGACCCAGGAGCAACTGAACTTAAGACTGAGGTTGAACTACTTGTGCAACTTAGGCACAACAATTTAGTACAATTACTGGGATGTTGCATATTCAAGGATGAGAGAATGCTTTGCTACGAATACCTACCTAATAGAAGTCTTGATAAGATCCTTTTTGGTAAAGTTTCAATCAGAAGCGAACCTTGTCTTTCCTATTAATTCCGTTATTTGTTTTTTTAGTGTTATTTTTGTGTTGAGGCTTTGATGTTTTCCAACGAAATTTGGAAAACTTTTGTCAAAATTGGCTTGGTTACACAAAGATCAGGATTCAGGACTCGTCATTTAAAAACAATCTGCAAACTTTTTACTATTTATGTCAATTTATTTTTTTAGTCATGTTGATTAGTTGTTTCACTCAGGAAGAACTAAATTTCCTTTTGTCTTACTGGAGGAACTGATGATATCAAATGCAAGGAGCTCGAATGGAGTAGACATTACAGGATCATAAAAGGCACTTGTCACGGTCTACATTACCTCCACGAGGAATCACCATTGAAAATTGTACATCGCGATTTCAAAGCCAGTAATATATTGCTTGATAGATATATGAATCCAAACATTGCAGATTTTGGGCTTGCAAAGCTTTGATAGAGACCAAACGATCACTGCTCACCTCGCTGGAACATTGTTAGTTTGTTGCTTCATTGCGAATTTTGTAAAACATATATATGTCGCACCGGAATTCAAACTAGCTTTCCAGAATAATTTATTCACTAGCTTTTCTTGTTTGATTTAATGCAGTGGATATATTGCACCAGAATGTAGCATACGAGGTATATTCTCAGCTAAGTCAGATACATATAGCTTTGGCATCCTTGTTCTAGAGATTGTAACTGGGAGAAAAAATAGCTCGTATCCAGGCAGCATGTACATGTCAGGCCTGATAAATCATGTAACTTGAAAAAAGAATTTCATATTAATTAGCAAATTCTGTTTCGATTCTACCTAATACAAGTTCCTGAAATTTCAGAACACTATATACATTGTAACTTAAGGTTGTCCAAAACAAACTTGTTGTTTTGTTACAGGAGCTAACTAACAAAAACAATTTTTGACCAAAAATTATAACTCAAGGTATGGAAGAATTGGAGTGAAGGAAAAGTACTGGAACTAAAAGATCCAACATTAGATCAAGAATGCATAGAAGAGTTAACAAAGTGCATCCACATAGCACTCCTATGCTAACAAATGAATCCATCAAATAAGCCGAACATGGAACTGTAGCTAACATGCTCAATAGTTCATCGATTGCGAGTCTCTCACCTTTGCCACCTCCAAGTTCTATATGGGGAGCAGATGTTTCTATGTTTGAGGATAATGAAAATGTTGTTACCGATTTGAGCAGCTGGGAGACCGTCTCCACTGTTGTTGGACAAGAAACCGAAGAGAAGAGTTTTCTCTATAATTTTAATCGGTGAGCTTGATATTTGCAAGCTCCCAATTTATTTTCTATTAAAACTTCCTTTATATTTATAAAGTACCCAATTTACTGTAAATTGAAATGAAAAAAAATATGTAGTATGTAAGGGAGAGTTTAATAAGTCTTCTAATAGGTTCATTTGTGGGGAGGAGGGGAGGTCTGATACGCATTGGATTAGGTTTGGGTTCGATGGGCACATCTATCGTCTATTACACAAAATAATGCCACGATTTTGATTAACATAGGACTTCTTGAACGAATTTAATTTATCAAATTTAAACCCGATTGAGGATTCATATTTAACAACATTTCATGGTTGCAACAAATAAAATTTAAATGACATGAAAACATGTAAACATTCAATCTTAATAAAAATAATATATTAATAATGTTTTTTTTCTAGTTTTTAAAAAATGTTGATATAATTTGCAAAAGCATTGTCAATATTATCAAAATATAAAATCAATTTTGGTAGGACTATAGTATTGGCGCAAATCAAGCACATTCGGCAGCAGCACAGCTAGCATATTTGTTTCTTATTTAGGTTGTCTAAAGATAGAAGGAAAAATATGTAAAGATAGGATTGAGGATACTAGTTTATTTGTTTCCCTAGTTTATTCTTTCCTAATTTTGATTTCTAAGCTGGCTATTTGAGGAGGCTGCTGGATCCGAAATTAATCATCACAGAATTTTGTATTACAGATTTTTCTATCAATAAAACATGGGAGGGAAGGGAGTTTCATGGGAGTTGTGTGTTGTTTACTCTTTTTTCTCATAAGTTGTCATGGTATCAGAGCACAAGTGTTGATTCTGAGCATTTCTGAAGCCGAATCAGATCTGTGTTTCTCCCTATTCCTCTGTTTTTTTCGAATCTGTTTTTTCTTCTAATTTTGTTTTCTTTCTCCTCTGATTTCTGAGTGTGAGAAGAATGTCTGAGCCAACGGAGAAATCTGAATCTGTTCTACTCTTGGAGAATTTGACTGCAACCTTGTCACAACTATTACAACAAAAATCGGGCAACTCTAATCCGGATGGACACATTTCAGCCATGACGATCAAACTCGATGGGAAGAACTTCAACCTTTGGTCGCAGATGTTGAAGATGAAACTGTCGGGGAAGGATAAACTCGGCTATATTGATGGGTCGATTCCTAAACCAAAGTCAGTTGATGGCTATCGCAAATGGCAGATGGAAGACTCCTCAGTTAAAGATTACATAATCGAATCCATGGATCCCTCCTTAGTAGGTAATTTTCTTCCTTTTGGTACGGCCAAAGAGGTATGGGACTCGATAAGAACAACCTTTTTTGATGGAGATGACTTGACCCAGTTTTTTGACTTAAAAAGGAAAGTTAACCGTGTCAAACAAAGTGGTGGTTCTGTTGAGGTTTATTACACCCAATTACAGGGGTTATGGAAAGAGTTAGATGTACGTAGGCCAAACCCTATGACCTCTCCAGTTGATATTGAGAAATATAATTACCTTGTTCAAGAAGATCGTGTTTTGACCTTCCTGGATGGTCTTGATGACCGTTTGGATTCTATCCGGGCAACTGTGTTACAACTAAAACCTTTTCCTACAATAGAACAAGCTTTTGCCTTAGTACGTAGAGAAGAAAACCGTCAAATTGTAATGTTAAACAAAGGGGATGGGGCCGAAACTCCTATGGTTATGCTTGCAAGAAATCAAACCCTTGGCATGAACAAACCTGATTTTAATCCAAAACCGGGCCTAGTAGAGGGTTGCACTTACTGCCATAACCCGAGACATACTAGGGAGAAGTGTTTTAAATTAATTGGGTACCCACCGGGTTGGAAAGATCGGAAGAAGAAGAAGCAAGGAGAGTGGCACCAGTACAGGGGTGAGGCGCAAATGGTTGCAGCTGATTCAACTGCAGCCCCTGTTGCGCAAGGTGTACCTGCTGGACCGGGCATCCATGCTGGGCCGATTGTTCCAACAACTGCAGCGGCTGTTCCAGCAGCTGCAGCCTCTGTTTCAGCGGGTAGCCACTCTATCTTACCGCCAGTTGAGAACAAGGAACATGTGGAAGGTAAAAACTGTCTTGTCTCTAATAATTATCACACTAATGAGTTTGATTGGATAATAGATTCAGGGGCAACAGACCACATGACCTACTCAGAAAAGGATCTCGTGAGGATTTCCACTCCAAGAAGAACGGCAATAGTCAATGCAAATGGAGAGTCGTATCCTGTAAAGGGTGCTGGAGATGTTCAGTGCTCACCTTCGCTTACTTTATCAAATACTTTACTTGTACCTTCTTTATCAACCAGATTATTGTCCGTTGGTCAGGTTTGTGAAGAACTGAATTGTGCTGTTCTCATGTACCCTCAGTTTTGTATCTTTCAGGATCTTCTCACAAAGGAGATTATTGGCCGTGGTACTAGAAGAGGGAGACTGTATCATTTGGACGACATGGTGGTTGGAAAGGCTAATTTATCTACAAGTTCATCATCGAATCGGATCTCTTGCATTTGGATGTGGCATAAAAGATTAGGGCATCCATCTTTTGGGTATCTGAAAAGACTTTACCCAAGTTTATTTTCTGGTTGTGAGGATAAAAAATTCGATTGTGAAACCTGTATTAGAGCTAAGAGTCATCGTGTGTCTTTTCCTAGTAGTTTGAATAAGAGTACAAAACCTTTTGACTTGGTTCATTCTGATGTTTGGGGCCCGTCCCCGGTTAATTCATCTGTTGAAAATAGGTGGTTTGTACTATTTATTGATAATTGCACTAGAATGACTTGGCTATATGTCCTTAAAACAAAAGGTGAAGTGTCACATGTTTTTAAATCCTTTTTTAACATGGTGCAAAATCAGTTTAATCGGAACATTAAATTTCTAATAAGTGACAATGGTGGTGAGTTTGTGAATAGCACACTTCAGGAATTTTTTCACTCTAAAGGGATTATCCATGAAACGAGTTGTGTCGGAACTCCACAGCAAAACGGAGTGGCTGAACGAAAAAACAGACATGTTTTAGAAACAGCCCGATCTATGTTATTTGAGTATGAAGTACCAAGTCTATTGGGATCATGCAGTTACCGTTGTCGTGTACCTAATTAATCGTATGCCATCAAATGTGTTAAATTTCCAAACTCCACTTCAAGTACTCTCTTCACATGTACCAATACCATCGGTTCTGAATCTTCCACCAAAGATTTTTGGGTGTGTTGCATTTGTCCATATACAAAAACATCAACGGTCCAAATTGGAACCTTGTGCAGAGAGATGTGTATTTGTAGGGTATGGCCAAAACCAGAAAGGTTATAAATGCCTCAATCCAATTTCTAAAAAAATGTTTGTTACCATGGATGTCACCTTTATTGAAACGGAAAGTTTTTTTAGAAAGGATGCAATTCATTCTCAGGGGGAGAATTTAGTTGAGAATGAAAATTGGCATCAATTGGGTCCATATGAGAATGTTAGCACAGGAGGTGCTGCTGTAAACCCGAACCAAACTTCTGTAAAATCGAACCAAACTTCTGTAAACCCGAACCAAAATTCTGTAAACCCGGGTCAATGCCAAACTTCTGACCCGAACTCAGACTAGAACCAAACTGTTGTTGTTGCTGACCCGAACTTGGACCCGAACCCAGCCACTGCTGGTCCGAATCCAGATGCTGGCCCTGACCCGAACCCAGCTACTGCTGGCCCGAATCCACCTGCAGTGAGCCCATCTCGGGCTGAGTCTAAAAGGGACATTAATTGGTGGATTGAACTTAGCATGGATCCAGAAAATGAGCAAAGGCAATTGATACAGTCTCCTCTACCACAGCTGGGCCAATCTCCTGATAATGAGGTACAAGTTTCAAATTATGAGAATTTTAATTCTAATAATTCTAATACAGGATACAGATTACCTTACAGGAGTAACAGAGGAAACCCTCCTAAGCGTTTTAGACCAGATGAGGCTGGTGAAGGAGATTATGCAATTGGTAAATTTGTGACAACAGAACACTTGCCCAGCCCATTGAAGGAGTTTGATACCACTCTTGCCTCTATTCGAATCCCGGAACGACTTGAAGAAGCCATGAGCAATCCCAAGTGGTTGGAAGCTATGAGAGCGGAAATGGAGGCATTAGAGAAAAATCACACATGGCGGTTGGTAAGTTTACCAAAAGGAAGAAAGACGGTAGGCTGTAAGTGGGTATTCATAGTAAAATATGGTCCAACTGGTTTGTTGGTATAAGGCTCGGCTAGTTGTCAAATGATTTACACAAACCTATGGTATTGATTTTCAGAAAACCTTCTCACCAGTTACTAAATTGAATATCATTAGAATTCTATTATCTCTTGCAGCTAATCTTGATTGGCCTTTGCATCAGTTTGATGTAAAGAATGATTTTCTTCATGGTGATCTTGAAGAGGAGATCTACATGGAAATTTCACTCGGGTACAGTCATTTGGGGTCTCAACAGCTAGTCTGCAAGTTAGAGAATGCACTATATGGACTATTCTATAGTGCTATGAGTAAATATGGGTACACTCAAAGCGATTCTGACCATACTTTGTTTTACAGGAAGAGGCATGAAAAGATAGCTGTTCTAATTATTTATGTAGATGACATGATAATCACAGGTGATGATCAAGATGAAATTGATAGATTGGAGAAAAGACTCTCCGAGGAATTTGAAATGAAGGATTTAGGTGGACTAAAATATTTTCTCGGAATTGAAGTGGTAAGAACCAAAGAAGGTATATCTCTGTCTCAAAGAAAGTATGTGTTAGACTTGTTAACTGAAACTGGGATGCTTGATTGCAAACCAGTAGACACCCCTGTTGTACAAAATCTTAAGTTAGGTGAATTCCCGACTCAAGTACCAGCCAACAAAGAGAGATACCAGCGATTGGTAGGTAAGCTCATCTATTTGTCTCATACCAGACCAGATATCGCATACGCCGTAAGTTTGGTAAGCCAATTCATGCATGCTCCAAGTGAGCAGCATATGGAAGCTGTGTTTCGTATTCTCAGGTATCTCAAAGGTGCTCCAGGTAGAGGAATTTACTTTAAGAGAAATGGAAATCTAAGAGTGGAAGGGTATACTGATTCAGACTGGGCAGGAGACATTACTGATCGGAAGTCCACTTCCGGATATTTCACATTTGTTGGGGGCAATTTGGTGACATGGAGGAGTAAAAAGCAAAAGGTGGTAGAGTTCTAGTGCCGAAGCCGAATTTATGGGTATTGCTAAAGGGCTGCAGGAGTTAATATGGTTGAAAAAAATTATGAGTGAGCTTGGGTTTGACCCTAGTGAAGGAATGAAGCTCTTCTACGATAACAAGGCGGAAATTGCCATATCTCATAATCCTGTACAGCATGATCGTACAAAACACATAGAAGTGATCAAACACTTTATACGACAGAATTTAGAAGAAAATGTCATCTCTCTTCCATTTGTGAGAACAGGTGATCAACTAGCCGATATTTTAACCAAGGGCGTTTCAAGTACAATTTTTCATGACTCGCTTGGCAAGTTGGGCATGACGGATATCTATGCACCAACTTGAGGGGGAGTATTGGCGCAAGTCAAGCACATTCGGCAGCAGCACAGCTAGCATATTTGTTTCTTATTTAGGTTGTCTAAAGATAGAAGGAAAAATATGTAAAGATAGGATTGAGGATACTAGTTTATTTGTTTCCCTAGTTTATTCTTTCCTAATTTTGATTTCTAAGCTGGCTATTTGAGGAGGCTGCTGGATCCGAAATTAATCATCACAGAATTTTGTATTACAGATTTTTCTATCAATAAAACATGGGAGGGAAGGGAGTTTCATGGGAGTTGTGTGTTGTTTACTCTTTTTTCTCATAAGTTGTCATATAGTAAGGTTACGGATTTGTTTCGACAAAATTCGATAAGAAATAAGAAGTGTCAAAGTTAGATTACAAAAACGGATTTGTTTAATTACAATTAATATAAAATCAATTTTCCATACCTGCCAAAATAGCTAAGCCCTCTATTTTGATAGGAAAAAAATAGAGCAGATCAATTGTACGAAAAACGAAATTTTTAAGATGATATTTAATTAAAGACTAACTAATCAATCAAGAAAAATTGACTAGTAAAGCGTTTTACTTATTCGTTGTCATTGCTTCATGTCCGCTTCAATTGTTACACATTTTTCTTCTAAGAATTTGGATATTGAAATGTTCCATTTTTAGAACTTAAGAGATGTAATTCAACTGATCATGTACCTTACCTCTCGTTATATAGCTCTAAATTTTGGAATGACCAAAAAAAAAGATGGTCAAATTATAATTGGATTTACAAAATTAGCTACATTAAGTTAATGACCAACACTGACAGTTCAATCGTATTAAACAGTCAGTGTACGAACTCAACAATTTCGCTTATACATTTAACAGTCGTTATTGTTTACAACACCGACTGTTCCTTGGTAACCATCCGTCAGTGTAGGTCTTACAAATTAATACTAGTGAATTAGATGTACACAATTCAAGATGTGTTTATAAAATATTAATACATTTAAAAGTTTATAAAATATTAATGGCATATTGATGCGTTTATTTAGATAATTTTATGTAGATTTTATAGTTAGTAATTTAATTGAAATCATACCTACTACATGCATGTTTCTTGAGTGACTCAATATCATAAACTCTAGTTTTGTGAGTTAATGAAGGCGCATGGAAATATAGCGTCCATTGGTCGATCTGAACCGTCAAAATTAAAGAGCATTGTATTTATTTTCTTGTAGCAAAGTTTGATCAAATTTTATTTTTATTTACATTTACATTCAGTTGATGAAATATTGAAACATCGAAGGGATATAAATACTTCACGTGTTGATCAAAATCAAACAGTAGAAATTTTATGTTGGTGATGTTCAATGTTTTTCCTAGATAATTTAAAAAAATATTGGTATCATTTCATTGTAGATCCACCATCGATTATCTCATGTGAAAATGAATGGTCCACAAATATTGACATATATTGAAGTGGCAAGTAATGATAAAATTCTATCAAACTGTCAAGAATGACTGTTCATTAAGAGAACCATCGGTGTAAGTGAAAGAAACACTGACGGTTCAATTGAACCAACAGTCGATGTAGACAAAACTATCAACACTAACTGTTATATTAATGGAGCCGTCGGTGTAGGTTAAGGCAATACTGACGCTTCTCTTAATAAAATAGTCAGTGTTGATGAACTCATCAACACTGACTATTCTTTAATATAACCATAGGTGTAGGTTATAAGTAACACAGACGGTTCTCATAATAAAACTGCCAGTGTTGATTCTCCGACGATTGTTTACAACTGAACCGTCAGTGTTGAAGTTCTTCTTATCTATGATTTTTCCACACAGTCTGTACACTGACTGTTACATATTAAAACCGTCGGTGTTTGAGGATCAGTGTAGGGATTTTTTGTACTAGTGTCTCTTTCTGTGCAGAAGCATGTACTCCTTTTTTCTGCTAAAATTATATTTTTCTACCCTTTTTTATTATCTTTAATTCATCAAGAAAAAGTGCACTACTTATATTGTAATATTAAACAGCTAGCAAAAAAAATATGTTTTTAATGATTCATTTTTTTTAACATGTTCTGCTATTAGTTGGGGATTTTTTTTCTATTGTCTTTACTCTGCAAGCATCTAGCATAAAAATATCCTAATCCACGTTTGCATAAAACTAGCAGTGCCTACAGTGAGAAAAGTGGCACCTCAAACTACACAGCACGAGTGTTGGTTACTAGCCATGACTCACATATCGCGTGCTGTAATCAGATCTCGGCAAAAAAGACATAGCACGGCAGCACAACACGGCACGACACAAAATACAGCATGGGAACATGCATGGAACAGAATTAATGAAGACGCGCACAATACATTATTTTTTCTAACATTAGTTCAGTACAAAAATATTATTTTTTTAGCATCATTTCTTTTTTCAAACATTAGTCCAATATTTTAAAATTTCTAAGAATTGTTCCACATTTTTGAAAACTTTTATAATTTGTTTTCACTAAACAAATTTAAATTACGAAAAAAATAGTTAAATATGATCATCCACAAGGAACATAACCGGTCACAGTAAGTTTCGTCGTGATATGTTTAGTGCTTTGGTTACGTCACGACCAACAGTAAGTTTCGTCATGATATGTTTAGTATTTTGGTTACGTCACGACTTGGTCGTGACGTGATCAAATTTAATTGTTATAACCCAAATATTATCTGCTAATTGAAAAAAAAATGTTATAACAATTTCGGAAAAATCATTACTGATTATGCAAACAAATTAATGCTTTATTAAAGCTTTTTATAACAAATCAAATACATATTAGTGATTTTCATTTAATTCTGCATCCATTTAAATTTTAAAATCATTCAATTATTAAAACTGCCGGTAAGGAGTGGTAGATCAAAAGCGATTCAGTGTACCATTTAAAGTTAATGTACTAAAATGAACTTAATTTATAAGTAATGTTATACTAGAGGTGTCCGTGATGCCATCATCTCTTAATTTTCATCTGGAGCCTAATGCAGCGGCATGACTTAGTTACCGGTCGTATGTTTATCTTCTTGGGTGGGAGGGTGATTGAGAGAGAATGACATGAGTGTTAAGTTGTCGTGCAGAGGGAGGCATGATCAGTGGAGAGAATCCTGGAGGCCTGATTCTATTAGTTTCAGTAAACATCAGTCGAGTACGTGATGTTAGGTATGTCCTCCAGCTGGTTACCAGCCAACCAAAAAAGAATGTTGATGTAGTAGTCTAGTAGTACCGTGTTAAAGCACGATAACAATAAAATATTATGCTATTACACTACAGCAAAACGGAGCTTCAGCGACCGGTATCAGCGACCGGTGGTAACGCCGGTCGCTGATTCTCAATTTCTCTCCAAAAATAAAGATTTTCACTCAAATTTCAGCGACCAACTGTATCAGCGACCGGTATCAGCGACCGGCGACAACACCGGTCGCTGAAAGTTTTTTTTTTTTTTTTTCGCTGAAAAAAACGCGGCGCGGCTGCTGAAAAATAAAACGCGCGCCTTTATCAAAACGTCTCCGCCAAAATCAAACCTTCCCCAAAATCAAAACGCCCGACCCCCTTGCGCCGCCCGAGCTCCCTCCGCCCGACCCCCCACTGGAACCCCGACCCCGATCACTGACCCCGACCCCGATCAGCGACCCCGACCCCGACCCCGACGCTGTGACCCCGCCGCTGGAGATCGGAGTGACCCCGCCGCCTCGGGTGGTGTCGGGTCTTGTGCGGTCCAGCTGGCGAAGCTTGGGCCAGAAATGTTGAAGCACGGTATCTCGTCCGTAGACTCTTCGTTGGATCGGCGGATAACAAGTTGGCTTTCCAAAAGGTTTGACTAGATATTTTTAGTAGAAATCTTTCCAAAAGTTGGTTTTAGTAGAAATCTTTCCAAAAGTGTTTATTGATGCCTGCTTCTGGTTCTGTACTGGTAAAATACCGGTGCAATTTTAACTGTTTCATTTTTTTTTTATTGATCTGGTCTTACCTTCCAAGTATTCTTCAATTTCAGAACTGAAAGTTTATTCTTGGATTACTAATTTTGTTTCAATTAAAAAACATCAGTGGTTATTTAATAATATGTTTTGTTGCTTGTCAGTACTACATATTTTATTATGTGGAGGCTCCTGGGTACCAGATTCTGAAGAACCTTAACATCATAAGCACTGGCATCTTATACCGTATAATTCTCAAGAGAAAGTAAGCAACCACATTCTGACCTGGCTTAGTTTATATCCTGATTTTTTTATTTCTAAAAAATTCTAAACTGTCCAGCATAACCTGCCTAAATTTAAAGAGAAATATTTGGAAGCCATTGTCTTGAACAGACCAGCAATCAGGCTCTGATCGATAAGGGTGTTCTTTTGGTCAGTTCGGTTAAAACCAAATTAAAATAGTCAAATCTAAATTTTATTCAGTTTCAAAAATCTAACTAATCTAATCAAATTAATTTTGTCTGCAGAATAACAACCGAACCTAATTTCTGCCTGGAGCAGCTTGAATTTAAATCATTTTGAACCCAGGCATGACTGAACCTAATCTGACCAGACCAAAAGGTTTGGGTTGGTACCAAAATGTGCTGGTAAGAACCACTTCGTTTGGTTCTGTACCAGTAATAATCCTTTTCTGGTTTCTTATTTCAGGTTAAGTAACATTCAATGGGCTGCTTTTGTTCTTTTATTTCTCGGCAGCACTAATGCCCAACTCCGGACTAATCCTACGTAAGCACTCTCAACTCGAAAATTCACTATCGGCATCATATTTCATGTCGACTCTTTTCTGGCAAGTCTGAAATTGTAAAAATAATGCCTTATATTTGTTCGGTTATGACTAACTTGCCCCTACTTGTAAGCTGACACAAGGAATTCAAGCCAATATTGCCAATTTTAATGGAAATATCCCTTTTTCAGCACAGCCAAAAAATTATGTATTATTTTTGCAAATATTTCTAAAAAATTTAGTAGCAATGATGAGCTCTCTCAACTTGAAAAATCACCACCGGAATCATGTTCATGTCGACTCTTTTGTGGAAAGTCTGAAATTGTTAAAATATTGCCTTATATTTGTTCGGTTATGACTAAATTGCCCCTACCTTGTAAGCCAACACAAGGAATTCAAGCCAATATTGCCAAATTTTAATGGAAATATCCCTTTTTCAGCACAACCAAAAAAATTGGTGTATTTTGTTCTTTTCTTTTTCAAATATTTCTAAATGATACAAAATTGCAATTTTGTATAAATTTTTTTCTATGCTATATGAGCAGCTTAAATTTAATTGTTGCATCAAATGTAGTGCCAAGGAGGATATGTCAAATATATATGGTTGGGCTTATGCAATGGTGAGCTTCCTAACTATTCCTTGATTATACTTTTTGTCTATTATTACAATTATGCCCAGATAACCTAATTTCCACCTCAATTTTCAATTTATCAGATTATGGCACTCCTAAGTGGCCTTGCTGGGGTATACACTGAGGTTTGTTCTTCTACTATAGAAATTTATCAGATTATGGCACTCCTAAGTGGCAGCAGGTCATAAATTGCCTGGGAGAATATTTTATTTATAGAAATTATTATTAAATAGTAAAGGGAACAGAAAGAGTGCTGGGGTTTTTTGATGGCATAAATGGATCCAAAAATAAGTTTCGGATCCAAAGTGTTTTTTTTTTTCTCTGAAAGAGTGGCTGGGTTTATTTTTTTAAACAGAAAGAGTGGCTGAAATTTTTTCTGAAACAGCAAGAGTGGCTGAAAAAAAAATACACTTTGGATCCAAAACAAATGTCGGCTCCAAAGTTTGGATCCGAAATTTTTTTTTGGATCCATCTATGCCCTTGAAAAACCCCAGTACTCTTTATGTAATAATAATTTCTATATATAAAAAATTCCCTTGCCCAGGGCCAACTCTTCTGCTTGACCCTTTTCATTTGAAAATAATATTGTGTTGATTCGAACCACTTGGTTTTTAGGATACAATTTAGATAATAGGCTTTCGTATGCATTAATATGTATACTACATCTAATGGATTAATTAAGAAATTTACGCTCTTTACTTCACAAAGAATTATAATCAAGCACAAAATGTCGAGTTAAATCTTCACCCTGACCAACTAGCAGATATCAGCACATACTCACCACATGAAACGAATCTTCATAATCTAATTATAATAATGTTTTTTTGCGGAAATATTATAATAATGTTAATAGGCTAGCTATGTCCTCCGGGGTCAACCCACGCGGTCCCAGCGAAGACTAACACTAGACTTGGAGACTTGGGGGTCCCAGCGAAGACTAATTATAAGACTTGGAGACTTGGGTGTACATGCAGTTAATATTGATTCAGATTCATTGCGGCATGTCATTTTTTTTTTATGGTCGGTTAGCAAGGCTAACGACAATATATTAATTAAGAAAAAGTTATTTACACAAGGCCCTAGATGTAGCTCAAAATGATCTAGCTAGCATTAATTGCCCTAGATGTAGCAGGTTAATTGGATTGTAAATGGCATGTTTAGTTACAGTGTATGTATCGATGTTAATTGGATTTTAATTACTATTATGTATATGTATCAATGTTTTGTATTTATTTATTGTATATATTGACATTTATATTTAAATTTGTGTGTATGTTTATGTTGTACGTTGGTACGTGTCGTACCAATTATTAAATGGTGCAAATTTAAATAATATAACAAAATATAAAAAAACCTGACAGAAGAGTATCAGCGACCGGTTTTAAGTATCAGCGACCGATATATTTGGTAGCAGAAAGTTTTTGCTGACGTCAGAAAAAAACGACAGCGACCAAAAAAATTTGGTCGCAGAAAATTATCAGCGACCGGGTGACGTATTATCAGCGACCGGTGACGTCATCAGAAGAGTATCAGCGACAATGCTTACAGTGACCGGAGTATCAGCGACCAAATTTGACTTTCAGCGACCGTAATGAGTATCAGCGACCGGCGAAAATACTATCAGCGGCCAAAAATTTGGTCGCTGATGCCCCTTTCTGCTGTAGTGATATTATACCCCTCACGGCCTTTTTTGTTTTTGTTTTTTAAGGACAGTGGTTGTCGTCATGTATTGAAGATTAGATGATTAAACTATGTAGCATTTGTTAGAAGATTAGAGCAATTTTTCCTGTCATACCTCAATTTTCCACCTGTGGGGCCCGCCACTCAAATAAACTTTTTCACGAAATTCAGGTCCTACTTCTGTTCCTATCATCCGATATAGCTAAATTAGTTGTCAAATTTCCACACAAATTCCAATCAACTTTAGGTAGGCCATGGAAAATTCAATTTCTTTAATTGTTGTTTTAAGCTGCTGATTCTAACTATGAATATGGCTCTAAAATGGGCTTTAGCTGGTTTCTAACAAATATGAAGCTTGATTTTTTTTTTTAAAGTGTGAAATGCTAGGTCTGAAATTAGATAATATGGAAACTAATTATTATGTATTACAAGAATCTGTTACTATCCGCAAAGATAAAACGTGACTATTATCGAGGGTAAGTAGACAGAAATATCTATTACCGACGAAAATATCCTCGACAATACAACAATACAAAGCACTTTTATCCTCATGGATAGTGACATATTCTTATACTATATACTTTATACAACCATTCTAGGCCGTCACCTGGTAAATGAATTCATATCCTGTGAAGTTTTAGGAAAATTGAGTTCAGATCTAAACTGTCAGATATGTTTTTGGCACGAACTTTAAAGGGAACTCGTGCATTCCACCTCGAGCCAGATTTGCCCGAATTCTGACTAGACGGTGCGGATCTAAATTTAAAAACTAATAACACACTGTTACACGATCGTGTCCGCAAGCGCCATGTATGAATAGGAGAATACATTGACATTGTACACGGTTACTGAACTGTGTCTATATAGCACTTACATACACGATTAATAGAAGTGAAGTATGTCAAGTCTTAAAAAAAGATGCTGAAAATGGTGGTTTCTACATGGTCAAAATAACCGTGTACAATAACAAGGATTATATACACAGTTTCTACAAGTCATCCGCGTATCATTTTGGATAGCGTTCACGGTTTGTTATTTAGAACCGTACATGATTTTCTTTTTATTCGATTAATAATTGGCCAACATCCATATTTGCTAACTAGCCATTAAACATACAATAATTAATTATACATTAATTCAATAAATAATCAACATTCACAACATACAAAAAACATAAGTAATTATACATTACAAATCAACATCTACAAAGTCACATTGCTTTAGGATCAAAATGAGTTATGCTTCAATTTTATATCTTGCAACTTGTTTGTGATGTTGTGTCTGAGAATTCACACTTGCGTTATTGAAATTGGTGGTGTTATCGCACTAGTGCATCGATTGATTACAATCTGAACATTTATAAAATGCTTTCTCCGGGGATTCTGAACATAATTTTGGTCCCCGGATTCTGAACATTTTTTTTTATAACATTAGTTTAATAAAAAAAAAAAATTTAGCACCACTTGTTTTTCAAACATTTGTCCTTTATTTTAAAATTTCTAAGAATCGTTCCACATTTTTTGAATTTTTTTTGAATTATTTTCACTAAACAAATTTAAATTATGAAAAAATAGTTAAATATGATCAAACACGAGCAATGTAACCGGTCATGGTACGTTTGATTAGGATATGTTTGGAACGACTTGGTCATGGCGTGACCAAATTTAACTGTTATAACCCAAATATTATGTAATATTCAAAAAATAATTGTTAGAACAATTTCGGAAAAATGATTAGTGATTATGCAGACAAATTCTTTATTAAATTTTTTTACAACAAATTAAAAACATATTAGTCATTTTCATTTAATTATGGACCCATTTGAAATCATTCAATTATTAAACTGCAAGGAGTGTGAATAGTGATGCAAGCTTTTTTTTAAGGTCAGTGGCTTTAAATTTCTACTAATAATTTTATTAATAAAAAACGTATTTATAATGGATCAAATTACCGTAATTTCTAAATCTATTCTTTTATTCTCACAAAATACACTAAACTACTCCAATATTCTAATTCTCTCTTAATCACCCTAATACCTTAATCCTCATCTTGCTCCATGACCGGATCCGCTTCTTCCACCATCGCTGCGCTTTGACGACAATCGGATCTACTCGCCGCCGTGTTCCAATCGAGATGTTGATCACCATAATACTTTAATCACCATCTCGCTCCACGACATGATCCGCTTCTTCGACCGCACAGTGCTACGACGATGACCGGATCTACCCACCGCTACGCTCTAACCGAGATGGCTAAGTTCTAATCAATGGCATTGCACTCTCGACTCCGCTCGGCTCCGGGTCATCCTCTCTCTCATTCTCCTCTCCGTTCGAGAAGATAGAACCGAGAGAGAGGAAGGCTGTTATGTCGGGAATGAGGACTACAAGGAGTGAAAATGATGGAGTTTGGGTGGAGGGAGAGGGGAGGATGCAAAGTTATCTTATCGCTCCTAAGGTTAGAGAGATTTCTATGTAGACGCATGGCTTACTTGCTTATTAAGAAGAAAAAGTGGGGCAGTTATTAAAGATGGTTATTGCCTACGAAGTATATTAAAATTGCTTTGGTTAAATATAATTAGTTTCTTATTATTATGCTTTATCTTCATTAATTTAGATTTCAGATTAAGTTGTGAATATTTCTGCCTCTTCCAGATCAAAAGCGATTCAGTGTACCATTTAAACTTAAAATGCAGTAAAATGAAACTTATAAGTAAGGTTCGTGCATCATTGCTTTTCATATGGAGCCTAATGCCATCATCTCTTTTCATATGGTATGTTATCTTCTTGGGTGGGAGTTTGACTGCTTGACCAGAGGGAGGCATGATCAGTCGAGAGAATCCTGGAGGCCTGATTCTATAAGTTTCAGTAAACATCAGTCGAGTGATGTTAGGTATGTCCTCCAGCTGGTTACCAGCCAAACAAAAAATAATGTTGATGTAGTAGTCTAGTAGTACCGTGTTAAAGCACGATAACAATAAAATATTATGCTATTATATATACCCCTCACGGCCTTTGTTTTTGGTTTTTTGGTCACTTAATAATCTATTCACATTTGACACCTACCGGCCTTTTAATTTAAGAGGTAATTACCAAAAGTTGGAGACTTGATGATTAAACAATGTAGCATTTGCTAGTAAATTAGAGCAATTTTTCCTGTCATACCTCAGTTTTCCACATGTGGGGCCCGCCACTCAAATAACTTTCCCCGAAATTCAGATCCGTACTTCCGTTCCTATCATTCAATCAAACTTAGAAGGGCTTAGGAAAAATTTAATTTCTTGTATCTATTATTCCAATCAATTTTAAACTATGCAGATGATACTTTAATAAGTTGTTGTTTCAGCTGCTTTATAACCATGAATATGGCTAGAAAATGGGCTTTAGATGGTTTCAAACAAATATCAAGCTTGAATTTTTTTTTAAGTGTGAAATGCTAGGTCAGAAATTAAATAATATGGAAATTCATTATTACATACTATTACAAGAATCTGTCACTATCCGCGACGTTACCAACAATACAGAGGACTTTTATCCTCGTGGATAGTGGCAGATTCTTGTAGTATATGCTTTCAACCATTCTAGGCTGTCAATTAGGAAAATGAATTCAGATCTTCCGAGGTTCTAGAAAATTTGAGTTTAGATCTGAATTGCCAGCTATGTTTTTGTCACGAATTTTAAAGGGAGCTCGTGCATTCCACCTGGAGCTAGATTGGCCCAAATTCCAATCAGACGGTGCAGACCTAAATTCAAATAATCTATTATCTCAGTGGATGTGGATTCGCCGGTAAATATCCAATAAAGTATATAGGGTCCATTTACATTGGAAAAATCATACAAAAAGTGAAAAATAGATTAAAGGAATGGAAATGCATGAATTTCTTCTTTGAAGAGATGATCATTATGATGAATGGTGTTCTCAGTTCTATACATATGTACATGTTAGCAATGTACAAGCCTCCTAAATATGTGATTAAAGAGATAGACAAAATTAGATGATCTTTTTTTTGAAGGATGTTCCTTGGTAATCAATGAACAGGTGGCATTATGTACCACCCTTTTTTTACAAAAATAAAATAATATATAATTTGAATTTTGCAGTGCAACAATTTCTGTGTAATATTTCTCTGAATTAAGTTTGCTCAATTGATCTCTTTCCACTTGAAACCAATTAAAAGAAGAAACAAGCAAACAAACAAAAACAAAGAGAACGAATGCTATTGCTAACCCGTGTTAAATCAATGATTGATAAAAAGAACCCGCTACTTAATTAACAATCTCCAGTCAAATTGCTAATTAAATCTTTCAACTTGGGCAGAGACGGTTGGTTTTGTCCGGTACCGACTTTTCCAGTTCAAACAGTATGGTTATAATAACAACGATCATAATATTTCATAATAAGTCATTCCATGATTCAAGCTACCAACAAATTCAAATGATGGTGACATGTGTATATTCCCTGAATGAATACTGTTTATTTCTGGTGAGGGCACCCTGTAGCTCATGTAAAACAAGGCGACAGCATGTCAATT
Source organism: Carex littledalei (assembly GCA_011114355.1). Taxonomy (NCBI): domain Eukaryota; kingdom Viridiplantae; phylum Streptophyta; class Magnoliopsida; order Poales; family Cyperaceae; genus Carex; species Carex littledalei. The sequence continues at coordinate 153,164 of CM022079.1, forward strand.
AATGGATTTTCTCAAGTCTTGTTTCCAGTTTTAATTTGAGAATGACATAATGTAAATATTCATATTTTAGTTAGCACGAAATGAAGTAAAAAACTATGTATCAATTACTGTTTACAAATGATGAAAACTTATGTTGTTGTTTGAAAAATAAAAATAATTAAATACTTTATTAAATGTTGATTAACCATTTTTTAATTAAGACAAAAGGTTTAATATTTATAAAAAAAATAAGTTTGTATAATTAGGGTCACCCTTAAATTTATACTCGGTTCACCCTTAAATTTATAGTATATGGTTCACATTAATTAATGAATTATATATAATTTGCACTTCAATTCAAAAGTACAAAATATATAAAATTTTGGATTTCTTTTTATTTATTTTCTCATTTCACGTGACTAGGTAAAGGGCCTTTTTTCCTTGCGACAAAAGATAATGGGAGCTTAGAAGTCATGGCAAATTTTGAAAAAGCAAATCCACTACTCACGCGTGATAATGTGAAATCTGCTGGTCAAAAGTGACCTATTTTTTTATTGATTTACCCAATTTGTACTAAATATGCACCCAAAAATATTATGCACACCCAAAAGCGTTCTTTTATGTATATCAAAACATAAAAAATACTTAGAAACAAAAATCTCAGACCGGAAAACAAAGTAAAGAAAAAATTGAAACTTTAAAAAAATGTAACTCTAATTTATTACCTGCTTTTTGGACATTTTTTTCATATTTTTTTACATTATTACTTTTTTTGATTAAATTTTTACATTATTACTTAATTTTTAATTATTTCGTAGCAAGATTTCAGAAAAGGAATTCAAAAATCAACACGGCATGCCGAAATAGGCCTAACCAAGTTGTGTTATGCTAATAAACATGTTGTGTTAAGTTTCAGCACTGTGTGGCACAACACGACACGACATGTCTTAAAATTTCGACGTGTTGAAACGGTACGTGTTATGAACATAGCTAAACACTGCAAGCCGGAACATAGCACGACACAACTTCAATAAACTATCTCAGAAAAAATTATACGTATGAAATTATTATGCATATCAGTATTTGATGAATACAAATACTTGATCAAAGCTCCTAACACCACCTGGCTGGAGTCGGTGGCCACGCGGGGATATCTTAGACTGGGTGACGTACAATTCCCGATAATCGCCTGGGAACGAGAATTTGGTCAAGGAATACCGCTACAATCTCACTGGGTACGTATCTATAACTTTCCAATCTTTATGGATGAGTTTGCCGATTACGATCGGGTTTTCAACCCCTTTGGCGCGTTTGTCCAAGAAATCGACCCCGCTACTCAGAGCGCGTATGATGTCCGATTTGTCCGGGTCAAGATGGCGATCTGTGACCTCAAACTGCTTCCCAAGACACATCTGGTTCCCTATCGTGATCCAGCAGGGGTGATGTCATTCTACAATATTGACATAGAAGTGGAAACAGAGAAAACGGAAGGCCTCAATGCCTGGGCCAGGAGAAAGCAAGGACGTCCATACCCCAATGGGACCGAATTTGGGGCCAGTGAGAGAAGGGGACCTGGTATTGGGAATATACCAGTGCAACCGACAACTGAAAACAACAATACCAGTATAGGAGGGGGTAGTGTCAGAATGGTGAACTTAGCTGGCAATCCTGTCAACCCTCCTATAGTTTTAGAAGGTGCTGACAAAGCTAAATTGGTTGAACATAGAGACACAAACATTGAGAGGGAAGTAGAAGAGGAGATAGTAGATGAGGTGATGAATATCTTGTCTTGGGCTATTAACTCTGGAGATACTGGGGCTGGGCCCAGTAATATCAATTCTATACCAGTTACACCAACTCCTACTGCTACTGCTTCCCTCCCCCCCCCCTGCTGCTGCTGCAATTCCCACTCAACCAAAACCCATAGAGAACCCTGATACCCCAAAGTCTCCACAGGTCACTAACACAAACAGTGATGCTGATGATGAGGCTGAAACAATACTGGAGAAGATTAATAGATTCAGGCTGTTGTCTAAGGAAACTCACAGTGCACCTCCTCCAAAAACAGTTAAACCTTTCCTTTCCTCCACCAGTCATACCCCTGTGCCCAAAAAGAAATTTACATGGGGCAGGAAGAAGCCACAACCTCTCTCAATTAGGCTATCCTCTAAAATACTCAAAAAATCTGGTCAGAGTTCCCTAGCCACCTCTGGTAAAGGTAAGACCAGTGGTGTTGGGAAAAGGCTGAGAAGTGCAGGGGGCTGCTCCCCAGCTAAGGCCATCTACATCTCTGATTCAGATCTGGTGACAACTCCTACAGTGATTGAGAGCAATACCAGGAGAGGCAAAAAAGCAGCACCACCAAGAAGAAGCCTTCGAGTCACTGTTCAGGCTGATCCCACCTCAGCAATGAGTAAAGCTCAGAAGAGAAAATCTGATCCTGGCAGCTGCTCTTCAGGTATGAGCTTACTTAAGTCTTTTCCATATTCTAGATTAACTATAGCACAAATAATTGAGCTTTTCTTAGTATATCAAATCAATTTAGGTAATAGTGCTGAGGATAGACCTCTTATTATTTCTTGTATGCAACAGATGGATAGAGCTAAATTTGAAGTAGTGATTAGCAATATTCTTAGTTCCCCTAGGCCATCCTCTCAATTAGCTACTATTACCTTAGCAGATTTAGCTAATTCTAGTACTATAGATCAGGTAGAGTCACTTAAAACTCAGGGATTCACTGCTAGTGCTCTTCCCTCATCAGATTTAGCTCAATGTAGTAATATAGATCAGATAGGTTCAGGTCTAGATCAGGGAGTGAAGGTAGAACAGATAGGTTCAGATAGAGATCCTTCCTCATTAGAATTAATACATGTAGATACTGCTGATTCCCCACTAGTTCAAGATATATATGATAGAGAACTTTCTTCTTCCACATGAATGTCAATCTTCTAAACTGGAATTGTAGGGGATTAAACTCTAGTAGGAAAAGGAAAATTCTTAGAGAACTCATAGAACACCACCATGTAGACATGGTGGCAATACAGGAAACAAAAAAAGAAACATTTAAAAACAGAACATTGAAGAACTTATCACATAGGTTAGATCAGTGGGTTTGGCTCCCCTCAAAGGGTAGGTCAGGAGGCATCCTGTTTGGATGTGATAGTAATAAAATATCCATTATAAATCACACTCTACATACATTCTGTTTAGATATTCACATAGAACACAAAGGAGACAATTCACAATGGCAACTCACTATAGTGTATGGGCCAGTGTTAAGGAATCTTAAACCATCCTTTTGGGAAGAACTTTCTGGAATTAAAAATCCCAATAGAGACTTGTGGTTAATATGTGGAGATTTTAATTCCATCAGAAAAAAAAGAGGAAAAGTCAGGATCTAATTTTGATGTCCCTCTAAGTAGACACTTTAACTCTTTTGTTAATACACATCACTTAATAGAGCATAAATTACAGACTAGGAAATACACATGGAACAATGGGAGACATTTTGTCCTCTTAGATAGAATATTCACCTCTATGGAATGGGATCAAAAATACCCCTCCAGCACAATAATAGACCTACAAAGTACTGGATCTGATCACTGTCCATTGCTGTTTCACACTTCTAATGACAGTCCTTCTAAACCTCATAAATTTAGATTTGACCCTATTTGGACTGAACAAGAAGAATTTGTTAGACTTATGCAAAAATGGTGGGATGAAAAACCAATAACAACATTTGATGTAGCAGGTAGTTGGAATAAAAAACTTAAACATATTAGAAGAAAAATTCAAGGTTGGTGTAGGAACTTCTATGGTCAAAAGAAGAAAGAAAAGAATCAATTAAATGACATCTTACATGATTTAGAGCTGGTGAGAGAAACTAGAGAGTTTACTCCTTTAGAAGAACAACAATGGTTAGATAGTAAACATAGGTTAGATAATATTTATCAAGAAGAGGAGACATATTGGCAAAACAGATCTAAACAACAATGGCTAGAACATGGAGATGCCAATACAAAATTTTTTCACACTATTGCTACTCATAGATCTAGGAAAAATATGATTCATACTCTAGAAATTAATGGACAAGTGACAAATAACTTGACTGATATTAAAGAACATGCCTTAGATTACTACAAAGATTTATTAGGAACTGCAGGATTTAAATATGGACATCTAGATCAAAATTTTTGGGATCCCCAAGATAAACTTTTAGAATTTGAACAAAGGGATTTAGAAAAACCTTTCACAGAAACAGAACTTAAACAGGCAGTTTTCTCATCTGAACCAAATGGAGCCCCTGGCCCAGATGGATTTAGCTTTAAGTTCTATCAATTTTTTTGGGAATTGATTAAAACAGATCTCATGATCCTGATTCAGTACTTCTTTGATCATAAACTAGATTTGCATAAACTTAATAAATCCTGTATATGCCTTATTCCAAAAGAGAAAGGGGCTACTTTAATCAAGAAATTTAGACCTATTAGTTTAGTAAATTGTAGTTTTAAAATTCTGTCTAAATTACTCACAATTAGGATGGAACAAGTTATGCCCAGACTGATTGATCAAAGTCAATCAGCCTTTCTCAAAAACAGATATATATTAGATAATATGATCCTTAGCCAAGAAATTCTACATTCTTGCCAAATTAGTAAACAACCAGGGTAGTTATTAAGATAGACTTTGAAAAAGCATATGATAAGATACATTGGGAGTACTTATTAGAAGTTTTTCATAGTAGGAACTTTGGCAAAAGATGGATTCAATGGATTCAACATTGGCTTCATAGTTCACAATCATGTTTGACCATTAATGGAGAACTCACAGAGTATTTTTATTGCAAAAGGGGGGTTAGACAAGGGGATCCTTTGTCCCCATTCTTATATATATTAGCAGCTGATACATTAAGTAGGATTTTCCAGAAAGGTAGACATGCTAATGTATTACAAGGTCTAGGGCCAGCATGTATAGATAATTTAGCAGTAACCAACTGCCACTATGCAGATGATACCATATTATTTCTAGCAGCCAATGAAACTAATGTAGAAAATGCATGGTGGGCTATGATTGCATTTGAAGCTTTGTCTGGTATTAAAATGAATGTAGATAAGACTGAATTATACACTTTGAATACACCTGCCTCAGATAATTTACATCAGACCTTTAGATGTCAGAAAGGCCAATTCCCTATTAGATACTTAGGACTTCCACTTCATAAAAATAAACTAGCAGTTGCTGATTGGCAGTTCTTGTTAGATAAGATAGAGCACAGACTCCCTAGTTGGCAGGGACAGATGTTATCAATAGGGGGTAGGGCTACTATGCTTAATTCAGTCTTAACTTCTATACCTTTATATGCCTTATCTGTTTTTAGAATCCCTGTCACAGTACTCAAAGACATAGATAAACTTAGACGTAGGTTCTTGTGGCAGGGGTCAGAAAAAAAGTTCAAATATGCATTGATGAATTGGGAGACAATATGTATTGGCAAACAGTTTGGGGGAATGGGGGTTCTAGATTTAAATGAGATGAATATTGCATTATTACTAAAGTGGTGGTGGAAATATAAAAATGAGAATTATCAAGGAATGTGGAAATCTATGATACAATATAAGTATGATTCATCTCCCTCCACTCCACTCTCTCCTTTCTGGTCTAGTATTAGTAAGTTAGAATATATAGGAAATATTAGTGTGATTTATCAACCAGGAAGCAACTCTCAAATTCAATTCTGGTCTGACATTTGGTATCTTAACTGCTCCTTAGCTACTAGATTCCCTTTTGTATACCAGTTATGTAGGAATAAAACCATTACTTTAGCAGCAGTGATCAACTCTCAGGGGTCAAATCTTAGATTTAGTGATACTCTTACTGGTGCCAACTTTCTAGATTGGTTAGAAATTTTGCAAATTATCAGTGTCACTTCCTTTACACATGATAGAGATGCAGTGTCTTGGAGATGGGACCCAAAAGGGAAGTTTTCTACTAGCTCTTTATATAAATTTCTTAATTTTAGGGGGATTGTTCCAATTTTACCACTACTCTGGTGGGACTTACCAATACCACCCAAAATTAGGGTCTTCATGTGGCTCACTCAAAATAATAGAATTTTGACTAAAAGCAACTTAGCTACAAAAGGTTGGGTTGGGGATCAGCACTGCCTGTTATGCCCTGAAACTGAGACAGTGACTCACCTGTTTTTAAAATGCCCCCTTTCCCAGCAAATTTGGTTTTGGTTAGGGCAAAGTCAGCATATCATGCACACATGGGATAATTACAGTGATATTGTTTTATATGCTTATACTCTACCACCTAGGTCCAGAACAGGTTTTTTAATTGTGGTTAGTGCCTGTTGCTGGAGTATCTGGAAACATCGTAATGACCTTTGTTTTAATAACACTCAACCAAAAACAGCTAGGCAATTGATATTACTGATAAAATCCTTGGTGATTTTTTGGATAGGTTCTCTTCCAGCCAACACCCAAGCTGCAGCAATGGACTGGCTGCCTGTGCTGGAGGATGCGATTCCTCTGGCTAGCTATATGCCACTGGAGATGGTTGTTTACCAAGCACCAGATGAGTCTGTGACCAATGAATGAATGCAAACCCTTCTTTTTGTTTAGCTTATATCAACAACTTACTTTGTGGTTTAGTTAGTGCTAATCTCTCGTACTTTTGGAGTATTGATAGCTCATGTGTTTGGGCTTTAAATTTGCTGATTTGTTATGATACTGGAGATCAGCCCAGTTTTATGATACTGTTATTTCTTTTGCTCTCTTATATGGACTATGTAATTATATGATTTCAGAAATGAAATGGGCCTATATGCCTTTTTAAAAAAAAAAAAAAAAAAAT